>JANHFO010010589.1:15460-30887 GCA_032468095.1 Pareas carinatus | reverse complement strand
CCCAGGCGACCTCAATGATGCCGTGAAAGTGATGGCCCAGTGTCTTGAGGCCGTGCGGATCTGGATGGGGAGAAACAGGCTAAGGCTCAACTCTTTCAAGACTGAATGACTGTGGTTTCCGGTATCCCGATATAGCCAGTTGGTTCCATCACTGGCTATTTGGGGCGATGCATTGGCCCCCACGGAAAGTGCTCGCAATTTGGGCATCCTCCTGGATACACAGGTGTCTTTAGAAGAACATATGACAGCCGTGGCCAGGGGGTTTTCTATCAGGTTCGTCAGTTGCGTCCCTTTCTAGATCGAGACTCCCTTCACACAGTCACTCAGGTCCTCATCATTTACCGCCTGGACTACTGTAATGCTCTCTACATGGGGCTCCCCTTGGTTCACACCCAGAGACTCAAACTTGTCCAGAGTGCGGTCGCGCGGGGGATTATGGAACGAGAAGTCGCTCCCATATTACTCCTCTTCTGCGCAAGCTGCACTGGCTCCCGGTGGTCTCTCGGGTGCGCTTCAAGGTTTTGGTGAACTGCTTTAAAGTGCTCCATGACTTAGGATCTAATTACCTACAAGAACACCTATTACCACCTATTGCCTCCCACCGTCCAGTGCGCTCCCACAGAGAGGGTCTCATTCGAGTGCTGTTGGTCAAACAATATCGGCTGGTGACTCCCAGAGGGAGAGCCTTCTCTGTGGCTGCTCCTACCATATGGAACGAACTCCCCCCTGGAGATGCGCACGATTCCTGACCTCCGTGCATTCCGCCATGCCCTTAAGACCTATTTATTCATCCTGGCCAGGTTGTCCTAATAGCCCACTTTCCCCCTTTTGGATTAGTTTTATTAATTTGTTTCAGAGTTGAGAGTTTTTTCTTTTAGAATTTTATATTCGACCTGTCATTTATTTGAATTTTATTTGTTTTTAACTTTTGTATGCGTATTTTAACCTGCTGTTCACCGCCCGAGTCCTTCGGGAGGTGAAATAAAATTAAAATTTAAATTAAATTTTTGTTTCTTATTCTTCTACACCTAGTCCCTCTCTCTTCTATCTCCTCCACCTCTTCCTCCTCCAAGTAAGTTCAAATGTGAAATATATTCATTATGAAATATGCAAATTTGTGTTTTCATTTATATGTACTCCGGCTGATTTTTACTGTAGCCCTATCAGCAAAAGAGGATATTGAAATCTCACAATAGCATCTTGTTTCTGTAATTCCATAGCATTCTCTACATGCTACAAGAATATCTCAAATTCAGAGCATTTACTGGACAGTTAAAAGTTCAGAAAGTATTTAGACTGTCCTGAATCCTAAACCCTTATTTAAGTACTGAATATGCACACACCGTGCTCGCCCCTCCCAAACTTGGGAATGTCTGGAGGCAACATTTATTTAAGAATGAGTATCATAACTCTAATCATAAACCAAGATAACTATCCTCCTAAATATATTAGTTGGATCCACTTCAGAATATATATACAGTAACTGCTAAATTGAGGAGCAGGGGTGAGGTTAGAATTCCAAAAAGGGCTTCTCGGTTGTATGCAAGAAAGCTATTTACCAAGGAAAGAGGGAAAAATGGAAAACATTTAAGGGCTGCTTACCAGTAAGACGTCTACATCATCCATATCAAGGTCTTTCTACAATGGAAAGAAAGAGTATCATCTCTATTCCCATATGAGAACATATATCACTTCTCTGACCATCTCTGTCATCTCATATACGATAGAAAAGAATTCCTTCCTTCTTCAGATTAGAAAGAATTGGTCCTTTAATAAACATTTCTCTTGGGTGAAATCTCTTCTAGGAATATGCAGCAAATGTCTTCATTTCACATGAGAACTCATGCTAGTGAATTCATGCCAACAGGTTACTTGCCAATAAAAAAAATCCCAGACTTGAATACTTGGTTAGATTTTTATACATTTTTATACATTGTTTTGTGGTTTACGGATTTGGGAGAGCACAGAATATTTCTTCATTGTAGCATTTAATGTAATACACAAACCACAGAGAGAGGATTGAATTAGTAGCCCGGATATGTGCTTTGCATGGTCATAATAATACTAAGTACTTAACTAAGTAAACTTGAGAAAGTCTTTGACTTCATGAAATATTTGGGATCATTTGAAAAAAAATCTGTTTCTGGGTTTGCAAACATGTCCCAATAAAAGGAGCCCAGTAAAAGAAGGTAAGGAAATTGTACCAGGAAAATTGCATCTGATGCAAGGTGTATTTATTTTATTTATTAAATTTGTTTGCTGTCATCTCGCCGCAAGGTCACAACCATTAGAGACTATCATTAGATCAGTGTTTCTCAACTTTGGCAACCTTAAACTATGCCGACATCAACTCCCAGAATTCCTCAGGAAGCCTGCTTTAAGATGTGTGGTCTCCAATAACTTTCCTTGGTTGACTGGGCAATTCTGGGAGTTTGAAGTTCACACATTTTAAAGTTGCTGACATCAGAAACACTTCACTAGAGAAAGAAAAACCATCCATAGGCCCTCTCCTCTTGCAAAAAGGGTTCCCTGGGAAGATTCAAAATGACTTTGCTAATGCACAGCAATAGCATTTAGGCTTATATACCACCCCATAGCACTTTATAGCACTCTCTGGGTGGTTTATAATGTAAACATTATGTTCATATTACCCTCAACAATCCGGGTCCTTGTTTTATGAACCTTGGAAGGCTGAGTCAGCCTTGAGCCCAGTCCGAATTGAACTCCAGACTGTGGGCAGAGTTTGCCTGCAATAGTGCCTTTTAACCACTGTGTCACCAGTTATTTAGCTAAGCATTTTCTAAACACAGCAGATGCATTTCGTTAATTGCAGGAGTTAGGAAGTTCTATGAATCAAGAAGTGTAAAAAGAGTTTCTTTGTCTTATATGCCTAGGACATCCTTGTCACTGGAAAACTACTGTCAATTCCACTTCACCAATCTCGCTCCCCCACAATTCTATCTCGCTGTTGAAAGCTAATAAGCTAGAAATGACCACTGGAGACTCCCTTTCTTTCTTTGTTGGCTTGTAAAACTTCTTTGCTGTCTATAAAACACTTACATCTGTTTGTCTGCAACCTTCAATTGGGCAAAGTTGGCAACAATTATTGAACCAAACTAATTCAAATAAATGAGCTTAAGGAATGCTGAACCTCATGACTCCCATGGGAATGAAATTTGGAAAAGTTGCGACTTTCTCATCTTCCAACTACTTCCCAAAAACCACAGATTGTATGGTGCAAGGGAAGAGGAGAGGGGGCCTATCTCTGCCCTCTTTCCCACCTCCCTCTGGCCCTGGACACAATCAACTGCCAGCAAGGCCTGACAGGCTAGAGGTCATTGGCTGTTTTGGAATCAAGACATTAAGAGTTTGAAATCTCTTAATGGTGATGACTGGTGAGGGAGGACAAGGGAGTGAGTTAATGCTAGTTTTCGATATGGGGTTGATGATATGGGGCTGGCCAGGGAACACTGACAGTTGACGAATGAGCCTGGAGGAAGGGGGCCTTTGTGAGATGCCAGAATGGGGAACAGGGGTGCAGTTCTCCATGTGGTCAGTGGCTCCCTTTCTCGTATTTTAATCAAGTTGATCGATTAAGCAGAGAAATGAAGGTGTAAGTTTTATTTAAAGATGAAAGAGATAAAATTCATAGCAGAGTCTATGAATTGGTGTTTAATAATCCATAGTTTGATTATAATTGCTTTTTACCTGCCAGGAAATTTAATAAACAACTGAGAGTACCGAAGGAAAGGGCATAAGATAAACAAAGAACTACTTGCCAGTTTTTCGGCCATTGATATGCCGTTATTCTACAAGAAAAAGAAAAGAAGGGTGTCAGTTTCATGATAACAAATATGGGTTTTCCAACTGTTTCAACACTAGATAGCACGCATGTGAATGGCTGCATTCTACAAACTCGAAACACATATTTCTTACTACAAGAGGAAGTTACAGGGATAAAAAACTCAAACATGAATTAATAGTGTTCTGAGATCTTTTTATCTATCCTTTCTCCTATCAATATTCTTCCACATTCACACAACCACAATGTGCATAAAGATAGCTAAGGATTCAGGACACCCAGATCCTATATACTATACTTTACTTAGATGAATTGCTGTATTCCTCTAGTCAGAAAAGACTTATTTGTTGTTATTATCACAACATGAATTGCTAAGGTCAAAAAACAAATATGAATTACTGTATTACATTGATGATAAGATGCATTTTTTTCATATTTTGGTTCTCTGTATTCATGGTGTGTTTTATATTCGATGGCATCTTACCAGGGCAAAGGTTGTTTTTTTAAAAAAATTCTAACAGAAAAATAAGGGTGCGTCTTATAATCGGTGGCGTCTTATATTCAATGTAATATGGTTACTGTGTTCTGCCACTGTCCTTTTTTTCATTTACTTTCCTTTCTTTTTCCTTTTTTCTTATTGTTTTTTTTTCATTTTTAAGGCTTTATTGTATTGTAAAATTCTAATAAAAATATTGACAAATACTAATTCAAAAAACAATAATTTGGAATTGAAGTTGAATTGTGAAATTGAAAAAAAAATTCAGTCAATTGTCATGAATAGGATTAAAATATTATTTAAAAAATCGTTCTTTCATGCATCTCATGCCACCTGGCAGGTTGCTCCTTAGGGAAACACAATCTATTATAAAAGATAGAGAGTCTTGAAGTCCACAGACAATACAACTGCAAGAGGCCATTGTTGTGTACATATCACTGTACGCTGAGAGGGGTGAGAATGTACACAGAATCAAATCCTATCCCACTGTTGGGATTTGGAAGAATTAAAAGGCTATATTTCTGTTGCAAAAATTACCCAGTGGAGTTACAAGGTCCACTAAAATTTCAAAGACAACAATGATCACAACAATATCCTTGTTCTGGTTTTTTACTGCCATAACAGAAGAACGATGAATGAGAGTTGGAACAGAAGCACTATTTCATTGATGGGCAAATCTATGACAAATGTGTCAGAGATGACTCGCCACAAAAGTTTCGGGCTTCACACCAACATTCACCAGCATCTGATAACGACTTTTTTTGAAAGCATACCTCGTTCTCACAGGATTTGGGGAGGTTGTGGTGACCGTGCAAAAATGTGTGTGTGTGTGTGTGTGTTCACATGACCTCCAGACCCACCAGAAATTACACAAGAGGAACATGCTCTTGCACGGCCTTCAGCATCTCAAAAAATCAAGATCTGTTTTCCAGCGGTTTTCAAAAGCTGCAGAGGCTGAGGAAGAGCATTCTCGGAAGCCGCTTCAAGGACGAAGGCCTCGTTCATCCAGGGGTAGCCTCAGTTGGCCGCAAGGCTTGTCCACATTAAGACAACACCGCTTGGAGGCAAGCGGCATCTGGCAGATCCTGGGCAGGGCTGGGCCTCAGGGCAATTGTGCCTTGTGGAAGGGCATGAGGTGGCCTTTAAAGGGCGGCAGCAGTGCCAGGCCTCCAGGCCAGCCTCCAGGCTGGCTCCAAGAGCTACTATTCAGGGTAGTCCAGATGTGGGAGGGGAAGATACAGAACTGTTTCTCTTTGGTTCAGAGGATGGGAGTGACACACCAGCAGAGCCATTTTCTACATTTTTGACAGGTTGGGCCCAAAATGTTCATCGTCACTGCGTTATTTGCATTAAGATTGTTATTCTAGACAGCGAAGACGTGTAAGAAAGAGGGAGACTTTCTTTGCCAGCTTGTAAAATGTCTTTGTGGTCGATAAAACAGGATGTCACTTAGCAACAGTCTGATAAAGCTCTTATTCTGGGGTCAAAAAGCAAAGGGAGTAGTTCATTCCCTTCTGTATTCAGAAAAAAAAATCAAGTGTCTTGCCTCATAAAAAAAGACTTATTCTATTTCATTAAAAAAAAATTAACTCCTTAACCAAACATTCCTGGGGTTGCTCCAGTTCTGGTCACCAGAGAAAGGTTTTCTGCCCTGTTGATTCTCCCTCAGCCGCCTTGGTTGCACGATAGCTGCCTCCTTGTTCCATCTCTCCTCTCCTTTCCTGCTTTGGCAAAAGAAATTGCATCCCGGTAAAACTATTTCTGTCTCTCAGGATTCTCAGCCAGATGCAAACTTCATAGACCACCATTTGGGCAATAATACCACGGAGGGATTTCCTGTAATCTATTCTGGGCTGTGAGTGATTTATATCGGCTTGTGTCTCTGGAACTAGATGCGATGGTGAGCTCTTTCGGAGAAAATGTCGGCATGTACATTCCCCCAAAGGGAGAAAACATCAGGACATCTAGCATGATGTGACTTACTTACCGTAGACTCTGTATCATCATTCATTTTATCCTGAAAAAAATGAAAAAGAAAACTTTCTTACTCTTGCATCTTAGAAGTGCAGTTTTAATTACTGGTTTTCTTGTAGCCACCTGCCCATTTACAAAACAGAGAGAAATTATGTCATCAAAAGGAGAAACAAGACATCTGGATGCTTTTATGAAGACATTCTGAGATGTTCCATTGATTCTTCCCCAGCATTCATGGTTGGAGAACAGTTGTCCACCATCTCTCTCTAACCACCTCACATCTCCTGATTTGGCAAAGGGAATTGCACCCCATCAAAATTATTTCTGCATCTCAAAGACCACCAGTTGAACATATTACCATATGCTAACTTCTTGTAGATTATTCTACAAGGAACGTCTTGTAGATTATTCTGGGCTGGGTGATTTATACAGATTTTTCTCTTTGAAACTAGATATGACTATGAGCTCTTTTTGGAGGAAAAGGGACATCATATACATTCCCCCCAAAGTGGGGGAAAAATCAGGACATCCAACATGATGTAACTTACTTACCATAAACTCTGTATAATCATTATCCATCTTATCCTGAAAAGAAAAGAAAAAGTTTCTTATTCTTGAAATCTCAGATATGTAATTTTTGATTACTGGTTTTCCTATAACTATTTGCCCATTTGCAAAACAGAGAGAAATTATGAGATCAAAATAAGGAAGAGGAGAAACAAGACACAATTTTCATGAATATATACCTATTTTAGAAGCAATTTTTTCTCTGAAAGATAGCATGCAATAAACTTCAGCATTGAAGGAAAGTACAACCACTTATGTGCTTGCTGTCTCTCAGACTGATATCTAGATAACTTCAAGGTTCCTTTCTTTTTAAAATATACTTGAAATAGAAAACTCTTCTGATACAAGATCTTCAAATAATAGATTTAGAGAAATGGAAACCATGCACATGGTCAAGTGTATGCCTTCATTCAAACATGGCTTAGCCGAAAAAAGCTTCTTCAGTCAGGAGATATTCGATATAGTATTGATTAGAACAGACATTTCCATCTGTTGAGATTGATAAACACCTTAGGAATCTAACAGCTACTTGGATTTGAGTCTGTCAGTGGAATTAAGGCATTCATTAGTCCTGATGGATCATCCAGGTCTTCTTTAATTCATTCCTTCTCCTTCTTCCTGTTTTTTCCCATATGGTGTCTTTGTCTCCTAATGACCAACACTTAATTGAGGATACCAGCCAGTGGGTAACGGAAATGCTCTCTTTCTTGGCTCTGCCCCACTCAGAAAAAAAAAATTGCTCTAGTTAGAATGGTTATAAGGAGAGGAGGAGGTCTCACATTGTATTTTGCCAGTTGAAGTTGACCCTCTTTTTGTCTGACCTATTATATAGTGGATACCATTGATTAGAATATAGTTTTTCCCCTTAAAGGTATGATGGTAGAAAATCTATGCATTTACCTATGATGGATGCATGTGTCTCAGAATTCTTAGGCAAATAGCAACAGCAATAGACTTATGAGGTGCGATCATTAAATTCCGAGACTAGTCCCCTAAATTGAAATAAAATTACCTGATTTAAATTTGGCTGCCATCCCCTTCAAAGTGGTCCCCTTGGGCAGCTGTACACCGATCCCAGTGCCTCTTCCATTTTTTGGAAGTCCTCCTGGAAATCACATTCTTCAAGCCTGTCAAGCACCTTCTGCGATTCACGCTGGATGTCGTCCACCGTGCCAAAGCAGCGACACGCCAGCTTCCATTTCATGCTTGGAAACAGAAAGAAGTCACAGGGAACCAAATCTAGTGAATATGGGGGATGAAGAATGACGACCATGTGGTTATAGGCATGTTGCGAGAGTTCTGTGAGCTGGTGCATTGTCGTCATGGAGTATCCATTTGTTCTCTGCCCTGAGTTGTGGTTGTTTCTGATGAATGTTCACCCTGGGATGTCCCAAAATATTGCTGTAGAAATTAACATTCACTGTTTGAGCCGCAGGGACAAATTCACAGTGCACAATCCATCAAATGTCAAAAAACCTGATGAGCATGCTCTTGGTTGCTCTCTTGACCTGTCGTACCTTCTTTGGTCTTGGAGATTGAAGACTCTTCCATTGCGAAGACTGCTGCTTGGTCTCAGGATTGTACCCATAGGCCCAAGTCTCATCACTGGTAATGATCCTGGACATGAATTCTGGATCATCCAGGGTCCGCTGACGGAGATTTTGACAGACTTCGAGATGGTGCACTACTTGCTCTTCTGACAGAAGTCTGGGCACGACCTTTGCAGTAATGCAGCAAATGTTCAAAATTGATGTCAGGATCATTTTAACCTCTCCAAATGACATGCTGACAATGTCTGCAATTTCTCAGATGGCTCTGCATCGATCATCATGAACAATTTGTTGACATTTTTGGGAGTGTTGCATGCGTGTGACTGACCTGGCCTCTTGTCGTCCTCCAGTGATGTTCTATCATTTCTGAAATATGAATGCCATTCAAGACACCTCGCCTGACTCATTGCTTCATTCCCGAAAGCTTGCTTCAACATTCCAGGCATTTCAGTTGCAATTTCCCGAGTTTCATGCAGAAGTTAATGTTGAAATTGGAGCTCTCTGCTCCAATTTCAAGTCCATCACGATTTTGCAAATGCACGGAATGCACATGCTAACGAAAACTTATGTAACACAGGACTCAATGAAGAAAATGCTTTGAAACTTTGTGTAGCTTCTTCTTGAAGCTGTTATACATCACTGTTATACGTCACGTGCATGGCAATCGCATGATTCATTCCCCCACAGCGAGTACAGTTTCGGAATTTAATGATTGCCCCTTGTATATTCCACTTTATAGCGCTTTACAGCCCTCTCTAAGCAGTTTACAGTCAGCATATTGCCCCCAACAATCTGGGACCTCAGAATGATGGAAGGTTGAGTCAACCTTGAGCTAATCAGGATCGAACAGCTGACAGTCAGCAGAATTAGCCTGCAAAATTGCATTCTAACCAAGCTCTATGTACTGCGTACAAACCATCAATGGTATCTAGATGTGTTACTAGTTGAGCAACAATACTCCAGAGGACACTCTCAAAGACTCTTCTGGACTGGATGATTTAAATACAGACTTTTCTCTTTGAAATTAGATAGGTCTGTGAGTTCTTTTTGGACTAAAAGGGGCTTATGCATTCCCCCAAAGGGAAAGAAATAAGGATATCCAGTATGATATAATTCACTTACCATAAACTCTGCATCAACACTATCCTTGTTATTCTGAAAAGAAAGCAAGAAAATATATTTAATTTTGCATTCCAGATATGCAATTTCTGATTGCTAGTTTTCTTCTAGTTATTGGCTCATTTGTGAAACAAAGAGAAATTGCACCATTACCAGCATGATGAGAAGGAAAAAGACAGAAGAAGTTTCATGTTCATATGTACATTTTAGAAACACAGTAATTATTTTTACTAAAAAGAAAAATGCAACAGACTTCAACATAGGAGGGAAGCATATGATTTACGTGCTTGTTCACTCTCAAACCAGTACCTATGGCAACTTCTTTATTCCTCAAAAATGTTTGCAATGGAAAATCATTCTGACACAAAATCTTACAAATACTGGATCTAAAAAAATGGAAACCGTATAAAGGGAAAGGTGTGCTCTATGCCGGTATACTAGTATTCCATCACTCAGATGTGGCCTGGTCCAAAACCTCTTCAGTAAAGAAACATCAAATACTGATGTGTCCCTTGTGGTATAATGTTGATGAAACAAATATTTCTATATTTGCTTCAATCCAGTGAGATTGAGAAACACTTCAGGAACCTGACACTGACTTAGATTTGGGTCTGGCACTGGGACTATGCCAGATTAGGCAATCATGCTGCCAAGGACTCAGTGCGGGTGGGGATGTCATCAAGAAATTCACCTCTTTCCTTCTCCTCCTTCCTGTTTGTTCCAGTATGGGTTCTACAGCTCCTCTGACCAACATCTACAAAAATGTACATGTTAGTCCTCAACGTATGATCACAATTGGAACTGAAATTGTAGTCAATAAGAGATGCGAGTCATCACAAGTCCAGATTGAATTTTCTGATCGTTTCACCAAAGTTATTAAGAAAAGCTTCTCTATTGACTTTAAATATAGGAAGCCAGTTGGGAAGGTTGAATATTACAGGGCACTGCAACTATTGTAAATGTGAGGTTTTTTTGCCAAGCATCAGTATCATATTCCCATGACAGTGGTGATGGTGCAATGATTGTAACTTTGAGAATGGATCATGTTACTTTTTCCAGCACCATCATAACTTCAAGTCATCATTAAACAAATAGTCATAAATTGAGGGTTCCCTGTATCTTTGACGCACAGATATCAAGACATAAATGAATAGAATATCTCTTTCCTTCTTTAATAACTTGAGATTTATCTTTTCTGTGCAAGTGAAATGATCAGCATAACATTTCAGAGAAAATTAAGATAATTGTTTCCTTCTCTGAAGTCTTCTTCAGTTTCATTCTTTCAAAAGAATGAGGGTGGACCAATTAAATTCATATCAGGAGCACTGGGGAAAATGAATCAGGCAGCTATTGAAAAATGGCTATGTCCGCTAACTCTACCTATGCTGAATAAAAAGTTCACTGCAGAATAAAAAGTTTAAGAAGGGATCTGACATCCCATAATATTGCAGTCCTTCTTCCAAGCATTGCTTCAAAGTTTTTCTTGATGTAGCCAAGTAAATGTATAATGTTTTCTGGGTATCCAAATTAGCCTTGACATAATATGTGAATCAAATGTCAAATATTAAGCTTCCTTAGATGTTTACACATAATATAACCACATGCAATATGCATTTTAGGTTCCAATGAATCTGTGATTTTGCTCTGTTCCCTTATTTTCATTCATCTCAAACTCTTCCCATAGCTTAGTTAGTTAGTAATATGTTTTCCACCAAACAAATTTTCAGCCTTCTGTATTGACCCTGCTCAATAGGTTCAGCAAGAGGTTCAAAAGAGGTTATTTCTTATTCTCATGCTGATGTGAACACTGAGAAAGCCAATGCAGAGAAAAAGATGCCAATCCGAATTCAGAACCACTGGTATACTTGAATTTTCAATGATTAAGTATTCAAAGCCCTCTGCCTGATTTTTCAATCCTTCATGAAGACATGTGTCAATTAAAGTATTGCCACAAGCTCAGCAAATTGCTTCCTCGATCACAGGTGCCCCAGCTGAAAGGCTATTGCAATCCAGAAAATTTAGCCTTACCGTCTGTGTAGAAAGTGTAAAAGGCAAAGCAAAGATTAAAAGGAGATACATCTTCTTATTGCTCTTCAGCTCTTCTGGCCCTTGTTGTTCTTCTAAGTGGGTTTATTCAGCTTCACTGCCACATTTCAATAGCTTAATCTACATGCCTCATTGCCCAAACCTAATATCTCTATTGTTACTTGATTTACAAGGAAATTTTAAGCTTACATTGCATCATGCACAATTATTCCATCGCCCATGATCAAATTGAAGCTAAAAGGCAGAGGTTGTGTCTCTGACCACTTTGAAGTTCTAATATCATACAGGCAACACATATAGACATTATTGCAGGACGTAATCTTATTCGGACTTATTTTAGTTCATTTAACGTATTTTCTGTGACTCTTAAATACTATTTTAACATAAGACAGCATCCACCACCTTCCTTCCATGGAATATCGACACAAAAGAAATGCAAATTCTGGCTGCTAATGTTCAATTGTTGGTCATTTATTATGGAGAGAAGCCAAGAAAAGAGATCATATTCATTAACAATAAAGGCGTAGAGAAGCTGATATAAATGAGAGAAGTTGTGAAGAAAAATCTGAAAATGAACAAAATGGGCAAGACAGAAGAATTTACAGCCTATGCCAACTGATGAGCTACTTATCCAGAAACTTGGAACTTCTGTTATGAAGTATGATAATGAAATTTCTGCAACCCCAAAACCTACTTTGGAAAACTCCTGAGCTTCACGTTTTTGTTAGCATCAGCAAACCTAGTTTTGTGTATTTATTTATTTTTCCTAGGGTTAGGGTTACCTGCTTACCACATTGTGTTAATAAGCCAATTTCTGTAGAGCGGGAACTCGGTGTAAGTCGTCAGATGCTAAAAAATGCATCTTATAAAAACAGCAGGCTTAAGGTTACTACTAGATGTAAAGGAGGAAAATCTGGTGGAGACATGTGATTAATGACAAAGGTGAATTTTAAAAGGCACATTTTGGAGAAAGTCTAATTTAAATGGTTAAAATGTTTCCCCCTCTGTTCTCCATCAGAATTGATTGAGAGATTTGTGTGTTTGCCTTTGGGAGCATCTTATCTCTCCCACCGCCCCAGGGTGCGATCTGCTCCAGTCCTCCCAGCCTTTTGTAAGAGTCTGAAAATCTGGTTCTGCCAGTTGACCTGAGGCTCCGGGGTGTGGGGACGGGGGAAGTGGTAAAGTGCCATACTGATGGTGGTTGGTGGATTAATAGCCAATCCCACCTCACTTCCACACACTTTGTTCCCTCCCTCCTCATCTTTTTATCATAACTTTATTGCTATGTGTATTTGTATTATTTATTGCCTTTAATTTTATAAGCTGTTCAGAATTGCCTTGTGGCTAGATGGGCGTCTTCCTTCTAGGGCCAAGAAGAGCGACTGGCCCAACTTTATTCAGCAGCCTTCATGAGCAGACGAGAGCAGAATTCGTAATTGTCTGGCTTCTAATCTGTTACGTTAAACCACTACACCAATCTGGCACTTTTTATATCAATTATATGGACAACTATTTGAATGATATGAAGAACTAACTTCAAATATTTGTGCACTGTTGGCTGGGGAATTCTGGGAGTTGACGTCCATGCATTTGAAAGCTGCCAAATTTGAGAAACAATGGACTATACAGTTTTGTAGGTGACAGGAGTGGAATCCATCCCAAACCAGCACAGAAGTGGGAGACTTTTCATCTAACTTTAGTTATATTCTATGACAATATTTAGAATTGCCATCTGCAACAACATCAGCATCAAAACTGTTCTTCATATGTGCAAGTCAGACAAGTGCTGTTTATGCAGTTGAGATTTATTTGCTTTTATTTTCCCACACACAAAAAATTTTTTCCACACCAAGGAGAGCAAACTATTCTGCTACAGGAAACAAATTAAAATCAAGTCATATACTGTATCTACTGCCACCATCACCATCAAGTTCTGAGTAGACTGAATCATTAGATGTCCTTGAGCAGAACAATCGTATTGATTTTGTAGACATGTAGAAAGCTGCTGGACTTTTCCCGCATATTCAGATATTTCCATCACTTCTGTAATTTCCATCATTTTCCTTAGTCAGGTTTCGGCCTTTGAGTTTCAGGTTAAAATGAAGTGAGAGAAAGGGAAAGAATTAATGAATTAAACTTTTGAAAAGATAATTGCTGGAGTGATTATAAAAATAGAGCTGTGTTGTGGTCACCAAGATTGATAAAAATATCTGTCAGACCTTTTGAGACTAACAATTATGACTCAACCAGCACAATGCATTCATCTGTTAATTAATAAGTACTTATAATTTTCCTTTCAAGGAGTTTGCAGAATTAAAAAACTAATCTTCCCCTTTTCTTCCTTATTTCATCTGTATGAATCCCAAAACTCTCAAACCATTCCATATATCTGATTATATGAATTACAGCTCATGAACATTTAAATATATATTTTTTTAGTTTTAGAAGCTGTTACTGGAATGTTTCTTTGGGCTCCCTAGCTTCTGTGGGATCGCCATACTGGTTGGGGAATTCGAGGAGATGAGTTCCACACATCTTAAGTTGCCAAGTTTGAAAACACTATAGCAGGTCAGGTTTGGTTCCCCAAGAAAGATTTCTTGGGATCAACAGGTGTTAGAAACAGATGGGAAATTATGGGTACTGTGTGATGATATCACGACATGGATAGCATTACAATCCCCTTTATTCCTCTCCCCATGGAGACTCATCCACTCACTTCGGAGGACATGCATGGCCCAAAAGTTCATATTGGTTCTTAGAGGGAAGCTTTATAATAGAGAAGAAAAGTGGAAGGGTACAGAATTTATTGTTTGGAATCATAGAAATCATGTCTTTGTGTCAACCAACACACACACTCCCTGCCCAACCTCCCACTTTTTTTGTGTAGGACTTACCTATCTTCTTAGCTTTGATTGTCCTGGGAGAAAAATACATACATGTGAATTCTTTGTTGCTTTCCTCTCTTTGTAAATAATAATCACATTGTCTTGCCATTGGGAAAAGGGTCATGTTTAACTAGATCATTAATAAATCCAGCTGCTCTATTTTCACCATGTGCTCCATTCAGCTAGCGAACATTCACTTTGTCTCGGTTCTTTGTAGCTTAGGGTGCTGCTGAAATCTAATTAGTATAGGACTCAACCTACTGTGTAAATATAGAAAATGTGCTCGTTCACTGACTAGGGAAGACATACTGTGGATAAAAGAAAATGCATAAAGAATTATCCCAGCTTCACTTCACCCTCTCGCTTCTGCCAACTCCACCTGCTCCAGATATTTCCACTCCAAGTAAGTTAGGAAAGGTAGTCATTGTTGTATACAAAGATTTGCATGTGCATTAAGATCTCCCTGACATTGCTTTCTATCCAAAGCAGATTCTTCACCCATATTTGGCTTTAGGATTTATTTTTAAGAGATCAATTATAGGAAATGAGGTAAAATATGGCCCAAAGATTTTCGTCCTGCCTGCTATGAATACTTGTTGAGGTTGAAGAAGAATGTGAATGGCAGACAATAAACAAGAGATACTTACTGGTGCTGGACCTCCACCAGGGGCATTCACGCCCTAGAAAGGAAACAAAAGGTAACCCTTCTACTTTGGTATGATAACATCGTGACTGTGTAAGGACTTTCTTTGCATATCACGCCTGGGACATCTTCCTTATGATATACTACTAACTTATTCAGCTTTACTTGACCCTCTTTACTTTACTTGACCCTCTCTTTTCCGCCACCTCCACCTCCTCCTACTCCATGTAAGTTAGAAAACGAAAAGCACTTTTCCCTGGGAAAAAAGCAGCATTTTCCTGGGTTCAAAACTGAGCAAGTAAAGATACTTGTCAGTTCAGTATTGGATCAGACCAGACCAAATAT
>JANHFO010010589.1:1575-15360 GCA_032468095.1 Pareas carinatus | reverse complement strand
TTTATTTATTTATTTATTTATAATCATATTTATATACCGCCCTTCTCCCCGAAGGGACCCAGGGCAGTGCACAGCCATTATAAAACGCAAAGTGAACAATAACCGACAACAATAGTTAAGCCAGTCTTTGAAATCCCAAAGTAGAATCTCACATCTCCTTCACTTTTCCTCAAGAATCTCAAATCAAAGTATTCGCTGGTCAGAAAAAGACACAAAATAGACCCAGGCCATCCTGAGTCCTAATATGTGTCTTCATATAGACCTCATACTAAGAGAATAGTGGAATTCCCTTGGGAAACAAAGAAGAAATTTTGAATCTGGAGATCAGCTACAGATATTCAAAGGGCAACTGGCATGATATAAAAATAGAAGGTGCAGGGTTTGATGACAATTAGCCTGAAAACCTGACTGGGTTTTTGACTCCGTCCGTGAGATCCTCTACTGAATGAGGCAGGAATTACTTTTAACTTCTTTCTCAAGCTTTCCCTATTTTCAAGGCTTAAAATATACAGTATGTTTCACAGCATCTTCTCTGTCTAGCTTCTCCAGGATCATGTTCATAGCTCTTTACAAAATTTCCTTTAAATATTCCTAATACGATCCAAATTCCTATTGGGGTTAATCTTGGAATATCAGGGGATACTCCAGGGAATTGTGTCTCAAGAGGGTGGCTGTGATCGTGCAAAAAATGAAAAAAAAAGACTTCAAGAAAATGAGAGACATTAAATGAATATTGACTGAGACTCGTATGAGGGGTGACACCTGGTTTATCTTGATATCATTGCAGGCCGCTACAAGTGATCTATTTACAAGTGAATCTCTCCTTAAACGAATATTGTGCCATTGACACAACATATTCCCAAGCTCACTGATCACTGAAGTGCCCCAGGTTTTCTGGGAATTTGGTTAAAAGATCAAGAGTCACTTTATTTGAGGATGTCGTATCCATGGGTACATAGAGCAACAATAACAATGTCAATGGTATGTGTAAAAATGAGGCCCCACCCTCTGCTGCAGAGAGACAAGGGGCATCAGCACATCCTGGGGCTACGAAAAAGATGATAAGCCTGCTGTGGTATGATCACATAATATCCCATCCACATTTCTTACAATATCCAAATTCCTACTAGAATTGCTTCTGGAATATCAGGAGATGTTTTGGTGGAGTGAGTTTCAAGAGAGCGGCTGTGGTGATGCACAGGAACAATAACAAAGGAGGCATAAAGAAAAAGAGAGCAATTAAATGCATATTAACTTACTCCAGAGGCACCACCACCGAAGCCCTGCAGGGAGAAAAGAAAATTCTGTATTATGGATATCTTTGTAATTCTTTTTTTTTTTGCTTATTCAACATTTAATGTAATTCTAGCAAGATTCATTGTGAGAGATTTGGTGATCATCAATACATAGCACATTCATGATATTCAGTAAATGTTTTCTTTTTTGGGGGGGGAGTAGGACTACATTGTCTTGCTTCCTTCCATAAAAACTATTAGTCAGTACTTTTATTAACCTAATGCTAAAACCCATATCATAAAAGCCACATCTTTGTAATTCTGTTATGGCGGTTCATGACTGACACTTTCACAGAGTTCCTCTCTCCCATTTATTCTTCATCTCCAAGTAAGTAAGGAAATGGCTTCTTTCTCCAAAATCCATCCCTGCCAGGCTTCTCCAAGGTCCTGTCCATAGCTCTCTTCAAATTCATCCTATCAACAATCCTTACAATATTCAAATTCCAACTAGAATTGTTCCTGGAATATCAGGAATGCTTCAGGGGACTGAATCTCAAGAGGTAGCTGTGGTTATGTACACATGGAATGGTACTGGAAATATAGTGAAAATGAGAGACATTAAATGCATACTAACTTACCCCAAAGAAGTTCTTTCTTTCATCGAGTTGGCTAGGCTGCAAGAAGGAGAAAAAGAAGTCGTCCAGGATTATGGATCCTTTGGAAACTATACTGTTGTAGTTCGTGTTTTTGGCATGTTTGTGAACCTGAGCCTCTGATGTTTATTCAAATAAAATGGAGCCCTTCTAGAAGGTAATTGTGGTTAAAAAACACCATGGTAGAAATAGAAATGGAAACTTGTAAATATGTCCATGTGTCATCCCTGCTATGCAACCTGCACTGAGGTCTACTTATCTTATTAAAGCAAAGGGGTCCTGAAATCTACAGGATCTACGATCTTCCTTAGAAAGGGAAGGTGGAAAACTGGACAGAAATTACACAGGCAGGTCGGATCAAGTGATGCTCTTTTGAGGAAGGAGAGAATCAGGGCCCACTTTAAAAGGCCCAGAAATGTCCCTCCTCCAGTGAAGAATCTATCTCTGCTTGAACCCACAGGACAGATGTCATCCTGGAGACTTTCACCAACCAGGCATGTCAACAAACTAATTGACAGGTGGAAGCAGTGATAGGGTTTAATTGGATCGAAATGTTCCCAGATAACTGGGCAAGACCTTCCCCTGGGCATCTCAAATGGATCTGCACCATGCTTGAGTTCCAACTGGGAACAAAAATGATCAACTTGATACATAGCGTGAGATTATGCTCTGGGGACTTTAGAGATGCTTTTGGTGTACGCAGAAGAAAGATAAAATGATGCTTGTTCAGATGGAGGAATATTCAGGATAGCACAAAATAGAACAAAGGCTGCTTACCATAATCCCATCACCACCAGCACCACCACTCAAACCCTAAAAGGTAACTATTCAACTGTGATAGCACTCATGATTTCTCCAACCACACCAACACCACCATCTTTAGGGTATCATGCATGAATCCCTTCATTGTCCAGATACAAAACGTGTTCTTTCACACATCTTGCTGTAATAGGGACCAAACTGATGCATATATATTAAATGTTTTGAGTGATATTTTTTCTTTCCCTTTTCAATGTTGTTCCATATTCTCAGAATCACAATATGGACTTTGCTTTGTGGCTTTTTTTAATCATAGTCATTAAGCAAAGCTTTTCCCATTGACTTTGTTTGTTGTAGGCTGACTGGGAACATTGTAAGCGTTGATCACAGCAGGACATTGCAGCCATGATCAATGTGAGTCATTTGGTGAGCACCTAAATCATGGTCACATACTTTCCATAGTTACTAATATCTTTTCCACCGAAGACATTTTCAGCCTTCAATTCAATAGGTCCAACAAGACGTTATTTCTGATTTTCATGCCCAGGTGAATATTCAGAAATTCAGAGAACAGGACGGCAACCTGAATTCAGAACCAGTGATACAGTTGAATTCCCAATGATTAAATGATTAAGAACTCAAAGCCTCTGCCTGATATTTCAATCCCTTCATGAAGAAATATGTTAATTAAAGCACAAGAACAAACTCAACAAAATGCTTATTCATTTCATCTGTAGACATCTCAACTAAAAGGCTATTGCAACCCACAAAATTTAGCCTTACCCTCTGTTCAGAAAGCGTAAAAGTCAAAGCAACGATTAGAAGGAGATACATCTTCTTGTTGCTCTTTAGCTCTTCTGGTCCTTGCTGTTCTTCTAAGTGACTTTACTCAGTTCCACCATCACATTTTAATACCTCAATCTTCAGGCTTCATTGCCCAAATCCAAGGCCTCTATTGTTTATTGATTGACAAGGAAATGTTAGGCTTCCATTGCATCATGCACAATTATTTCATCATCCATGTTCAAATTGAAGCTAAAGAGCAGAGGTTGCGTGAGTTTAACATCATGAAAAAACTACACAAATGGACCTCTGTCTGTAAGGTCTACCAGCGCCGAGCTTCATGAATCCAGATGACCGCTTAAATGGCAGCACAGAATTAACAACAACATAGCAGAGTTGAAAGGGACCTGGGTGGTCTTCTAGACCATCATCCTGCTCTAGCAGGAGCCCCAATACCATTTCAAAATTGGAATTGCCCCAGGGTTTGTCCAATCTTAAAACCAGATCTTGTGTTCTACATTTTAGAGTAGGCACCTCTTAGGGATCTTCTTGCTAGTGGCAACATAAACAGGGAAGCCTCTCCATTCCTTTAACTGACACCTTAAAATGTGTGACTTCCCTTGTCTATTTGCAGGGTAACATCTGTTCCAGCAGCTGCTTGCCTTTCAGACTTCTTTTTTTTTTAAAAAAAGTCCTCTTAATTTTTGCATTGATATTATTTGTTGGTTTGTTTAGATTGGTATTCTATTTGTTGATCGTTTCATTTCTTAATTATTTTGCCTGTTGGATTTAGTTCAAGGTGGGGTACCTAACACATCTTCCTATTATTTTTTCATACAAAATTGGGCTGAGTGATTGAGTCCAGAATGGGACAACTACCTGTGGTCAACTCACTGCGGCCAACTCACTGCTGCCTACTCATCATGGCCATCTCGCCATGACTAACTCATCATATTTAACATGCTACAGGACAACCTCCACTGAACCATTCAACAATACAACAATTCAATTCAGTTATTTAAAATAATTGACAAATTATTGTAATTTTTGTCATTCATATTTCATTTCATCCCTTCTTTTGCATTCTTTCTTTGATGATTTCATTCCACCATTTCTTTGATATTAGTGTAACTCTTGTCCTGTGGCAGGTTATCCCATAGCAGGTTGGCTGTGCCGAGTTGTCTGGTGGTGAGATGGCCATGGTAAGTTGGCTGTGGCAAGTTGGCCACAGCGAGTTGTCCTAGACTCATTGAGTCAAAGTCACTGATGGAAATTATATGATTAAAAGTGCCCCATCACCTGTATCTGTCTGATCTTAGTCCAACATTAAACACGTACCCTATTATTTTTATAAGGTTGTTTTTATTGGATCTTGAGTGTAGTTGTGGTTCTGAACAGAATGAGATATAAATAATTAACTGAAATCATGGTTGATCACCTTAATTAAATCCTTTTGCCTCACTGAGATGACTCCGCTATGTCTACAAAGCATTGGAAGAGGATCAGCTTCTTCAAGCGGTAAATTCAGGGCAAAAGGAAAAAGTAAATAAAAATTTGTCAACCTTATCTAATCTCTCCATCTGTATCTTCTGGCTAGGAATCAGAGGAAAATATTCCCTCAATGTTCTCAATAGAAAACGATAAGAATAACAATAGTTACATTGACCAAAGGCAGGAACGTCACGACAAGATTCATTCTATTTCAGATTCTTCAGACATAATGTGGTCAGGCATTATTCCATGGGTTGTAAACCTCTACTGGGAACTGAACCCATGCATGATGGTATTTTAGATAACTATATACAGATAGGTCCTTGACTTACAACAGTTCATGTAGTGACTATTTGAAGTTACAACGGCATTGAAACAAGTGACTTATGACTGTTTCTCACTCCTACGGCTGTTGCAGCATCGCCCAAGGTCACCTGATCAAAATTCAGATGCTTGACAACTGACTCATATTTATAATGGTTGCCGTGTCCCAGTGTCATGTGGTCCCCTTTTCTGACAAGCAAACTCAATGGGGAAGCCAGATTCATTGAAAACAGAACAGTTACTAAGTTAACAACTGCAGTGATTCGCCTAACAACATGGAAAGAATGTTTGTAAAATTGGGACAAAGCTCAGTTAACAAACTTCTTACTTAGCAACAGAAATTTTGGCCTCAATTGTAATCATAAGTCAAGAACTACGTAAGTCAAGAAGTACGTGCATAGTACATTTTAGGAGCTATCCAGGTTCTGAAAGAGGGTGTGATACAGGGTGTGAATCTTTTCGAATATCATCTGGTTCCTAACCTCTGAAATGTCTCAAATAGGATGAAGCCAGTCACATAATCCTCCTAGTAGTTAAGGCAACTGAAAATACCATACAAGATATACACCGTCCAAAAATAGAGAAATCCTTCTCCCTCCGAGACGGAGGATGGAAGTCATAAAAATGCATATATTGGGAGCATGACTTAATGCAATTTTTGGTATTTTTATGCTCTGAGAGTTTAGGGAAAGATGGACTGCATGTAGGATTCAGTAAGAATTATTTCAACTACTTCAGTTAAATGCCTGGTGCCTTCAAGGATTTAGTGTTTTCCATACTGGAGAGTACAAGTGTAGCTCATGGTTGATTCGTTACATCCTTGATCTTCTTTGAGTCTGCTTTCCCTCTTGCCGATGTTTCATTCCCAAGATAGTTCACTCAGACCCCAACACACCATTTTCTCAGCAAGGACATTGAAGTGGTTTGCCGTTGCCTTTTTTTCAAAATGTACACATGTGCTATTGTTAGCCCTGTGAGGTAATTCAGACAAATTACACAATCAGGAGTACTAGTTCCATCGTATTGTCAAGTTACATTAATAGAATCTTGCAAGTCTGAGATTATTCCCCCCTCTTTCTTTCTTTTTACGCTTGAGTAAACTAGGGAGGGTCCCTTCTGAATCGTTTCCAGCAACTTTCTATCTACTGCCGTCTGAGACACCTTTTAATGCCAGTTATCCATTCAGCATCTCTGACAAGGTCTTTCCCACATACCATAACCATAAAATGATCTACCATATTACATCAATTATAAGATGCAGCTTTTTTCATAGTTTAGTGTCTCTGTATTCATGGTGCATCTTATATTCGATGGCAAAGCTGCACGTATTCAAGCAAGGTCTCACAAACAGGAGGTGGGGGTGAACTCCAACAAGACAACCTGCACTCTGAGCTTCACATATTTGTTACCACCAGCAAAGCCAAATTTGCTAGAAAGTTTTGTGTATGCAATTTTTTTTGTAAGGTTTCCCCACACACATGCATGCAAGTTGTGTCCGACTTTAGGGATGGTGCTCATCTCCGTTTTTAAGCCGAAGAACCAGCGCTGTCCGAAGACATCCCCGTGGTCATGTGGTCGGCATGACTAGACGTCTGAGGCGCACGGAGCAGTTTTGCCTTCCCACTGAAGTGGTCCCCATTTTTCTACTTGCATTTTTACATGCTTTAGAACTGCTGGGTTGGTAGAAACTGGGGCGAATAACATGAGTTCACTCCCTTATGCAGCGCTAGGGATTCAAACTGCCGAACGTTTGATCAACAAGCTCAGGATCTTTATCTGCTGAGCCACCATGCCACCTCAAGAAAAAAAAAAAGCTTTATGTATGCAAATTCTTTTGGTAGAAAGTAGAAAAAAGAATTAAAACATGAAAGGCAATAATAATTTGCTATATCGACATGTGCCGGCATCGTCACACCCTTATTTCTCCAATTGCGCCTTTTTCTGTTCCCTATGGGGTCAAGATCTAATCTAGGCTCCCCTTCAAGAACTTTTCTTCCAAAAGGTGAGGACTTTCACAGCTCTTTATTTGTGCTTTGTTTCTTGTGTCAAAATCAAAATTGTTTGATTCATCAATCTTTTCCAAATAGCTTTATGTAATATGTTTCTCTTTCCATCAGATGTCTTTTTTATAAGTCTTTATCAAAGGTTAGATAACTTTTTCAAACAAGAAGATAATCCCTTCTGAAACACTTCCAAGAGTAGCAAAAGTCCTTTTGATGGAAATCAGTGTGGTGGGCTTAATTGATTGAGTTGATAAAATGAAGGAGGCAACACAAAAGACTATCTAATACTTACAAAAGCATCAAGATAAGGATGGATAGCCTTAAGAGTCCCATGATGTCTTTATAGCTGCTACAATCTTTGCCAACAGAGCACATGCAGTTCCCAAAATGGCACCAAACCAGAATCTGAAAAAACAGCAAAATTGCACATAGATGGGGTTAAAAAAACTGGATAAGTGAAAGGGAAAGGACAGATTTGAAGTCTTGTGGCACCTCTTTAAAATTTATTAACTTTGGAACTGACAAGATGTAATTACAGTACTCAACCTCTTTTGCCATCTTTCTGGCCCTAGCAGATCCAAACCCATCAAGGACCAATAAACCCACATCATTACAGTCAACAGCTGTCTCAACCTCCAGATTTCATACTATAATGTAATTAAGTTAAGACCAATTTGTACATTTTGGAGGTCTAGAAATTTGCTTGATTTTTTCAAAGCCTCCCTTATCATGTGGTGACATTAACTGGCATGATGGTGAGGGTGGCCATATCTGATGACCTTTACTTATCAAAAAGACTTTTATTCAACCACTTGCTCCTTCGATAATAGAGCCATTGGTTTGGACTCACTGAAGCATACCAAGTGAAGTATAAATGACTTGCAAAACCAGTATCATCTAGAGAACTTCAGTAGTTGGAAGAGCAAAGAGTAGAAGAGAGGCAAGATGTTCCATCCGTTGGTTGCTTGTTTTTTTGTGGTGGCATTGGGACAACTTCTGGTAAGAGGGGATCAATTTCAGGCATTGAGCTTAGTTACTTACACAAGCAACCTTGAATTAATCTCTCCTTATGTTGTCACCTGGTTTTCCTTCTCTAAGTCTTTGGATGAGAACTTGTCATCATTTCAGTACCAATGGAATTTCCATGTTTTCCACTACATTTGCACATTGCTCGTATCTGCAATTATCTGCAAGAGTGGGAGAGGTAAGGGTGGAGGAATATCAGGATGGTGTCCAGACACCTCAGGTCAGTATTCTCAGGAGAAGTGTAAAGTTTCATCACAGATGCCATGGAAATGTAATGCTGAGCAAAATTGTTAATATCTTTGTTTCGGCATCTATTAGAATAAAAAAAAGTCTCACATTTTAAGTGCAAAAATACTCACTCCCAGTTGTTCAAAACACACTTTTGTTTTGTTTTGTTACAATCATTTTGAATTTTGATTTAACGAGTCAACAATTCATAGATTAAGATCTGTTTTCAGTACTGAAAATAAATGTGTATTTTTAAACATGAAAATGAAGACAATAGCCTCGGGGTTTTTTTTTTACATTTCTCCTTCCCTTTCCATTTGTCTTTCTCCTCGTTATTCTTTTGCTAATGGTCATGATAACTTTTTTTCTTTCAGGAGGTCCAGGCCGAATTGAAGGTAAGCGATCTAAATTTCCAATATTTGCATGCTGCATCTGGCATTCACAAGGCTTGCAGAAATTTGCATTTGCAGAAACATGGTTTTGATAGTGTCCCTTTTTAAATTAATCACGGTTTGAAACATAATAAAGATGGTTATTTATCCATAAAATGACAGAACCAAGTTCCCAATATTCTAATCTAATATTGAAAAAATAACCAGAAGCAACCGCTTGATATTCAAGACCAACATGCCTGGTGGTAAATTAATACATAGATAACAAAATAAAATTTGTTCATAAGAACGCCAAATCATGGTCAGGTATGCCTTCCATCCTCCCTTTTCTTTCTATACTTATATATTGGCTGAACAGTTATCATGCATTATGTCATCATTTGTCCTTCTAATGAACAGTCAGGGTAGATTTCTTCCAAGACTGACTGATTTGATTGCCTTGCAGTCTAAGGGACTCTCAATAGTCTTCTCCAGCACCACAACTCAAAGACATCAATTTTTCAACATTCAGCCTTCCTTATAGTCCAACTCTCGCAGCCATACACTGCAACAGGGAAAACCATGGCTTTTACTATACAGATCTTTGTTGACAAAGTGATGTCTTTGCTTTTTGATGCGCAGTCTAGGTTTCTCGTAGGAACTTGCTAAAAGTTAGGAAGGGTTGCCTCTTGCCTATATCGACTATCAATTCTCTCCTTTCAATGGTGGTTCTGTGCTCAATCTTTGACCAAATGGAATAGATTGTCAAATAGTGCTCTTTACTTCATATCACAATTTTAGTTTCTTGCCCATGTTTACAGTATGGAAGGAAGCCACTAAGGATCATGCAAAACCCTTGCATGTTCCAGCATCAATTGACCTTCATCTGAATGATATAAAATATTATACTAAAATCCCTTTAATGGAAATTCTATAAAGGGATCCACACCAAAGGACTATTCTTTTCAGATAGCTTCTGGGGCCAGACAGACACTAGAAGGCTGACAGGTACCCTTTGACCTGCTCTGCAAAGCAACTCATCCATTTCCCCCCAATGTCTGGGGTGCAACGTGCTGCAAAGCATGATGGGAATCTCAGGAGGGTTGATCAAAGTGTTTATTACCCTCTACTACCATGGCCCTGAACCGGTTCCATGGAGAAAGGTTTTTCCACAGACTGGAGGGGCCGCTGTTTTGCATGCTGCCTGCATCTTGCGAGTGGGATTTGGCTTGTTTCCACAGCCCAGTTGCTGGTATGCTGTGGCCCAGTGCTGGTCCACAGACCAGGGGTTGGGCGACCCCTGTCCTACAACACCTTATCAACACCTCCTGAGGCCCCTCCCTATTTAGTCTATCAAAGCCAACTGAAAAAGTCTGGACTATATGTTAGAGATTCTGGTTATATATAGCACCACAGAACAAACAGAGTGCACAGTCACCATGTGCTTTACTGCTTAACTATTTAACTGTAACAAGAAAAGGAAACTCTACTTAGAACAAAAGAAGGGTATATACTAGTGATAGCGAATCTATGGCATGCATGCCACAGTGGGCATACAGAGCCTCCTCTTCTGGCACACGAGCTAAGTTGTCCCAGTATTGCCCCAGAGTTGAGCATGCTCAGAAGAGTATAACGGCACCAGGCGATAACATCACAGGGTCACGTGCATGCTCAGAAAGAGAGTAGCAGTGCCAGGCGATGACATCACATGCCGCAACTCATTAGCTGTGACTCAACAGGGCACTCAGCGCCTAAAAGGTTAGCCATCACTGGTATATACCAGTGTAAACACATATATTGTAAACACTTCCATCTATTGACTGAATACTACTGTAATTGTTGCACAAAAATATATTCCAACATTGTATTCCAAGAGTATATGAAGTATCATGGGACACAGGAGTCTGGAGGCATAGGTGTTTCAACAGGCTTTTATTAAACATGTAACAGTAAGAACTCCAGCAGCAGGGAAACCTCGGCTGCTGTCTTTTATACTTGGCGCGCCTAAGCGCGCTTTCACCAATCAGCATTTAACCAGCTATTTTTTCCCTTATAGGGCAGCCACACAGGGGAGGGGGACTTGCAGCCTCTGGCTCCTGGAAGTCTGGTAAGTCCCAGATCCAACATTATAAAAAGCCAGGGACCCCCCCCAAAAAAATACAAGATGGTTATATAATGAAAGACAGAAGATTTACATCCACCCTTTCATCCCCTTTCATCAAAAGTAAATTCAAGTCCTCATCTGGCTCATGAGAATTTCTCTAGGAATCCCTTTTCCTTTGAAAGGATTGGGAAATGGAACCTTGCTTTCAGCCAAACTGATGGAGGAGAAAGTAGGAAAAATTTCCTGCAAGACATTTACAAAACCTAGCTAACCCCCAGCAACCGACAGCAAAACTCTTCCCTGTTTCCATGAGCGGAAAGTAGAACGTTTTAACTCTTGTTTTTATTCTTCTTTCTTCAGGAAAAACATAAAGACGTAGGGGAAAAAGTAACTGTTAGTATGTTGGAAGGATGCTACATTGGCAAATGACATGCAAGGCTAGTTTTATTCTTAGCTAACGGGAGGGGATCTTCTCAGCCAGGAGGCAGAAAAATTGGGTAGGCCTTTGAGGTTCTAAGCCAGGTGTCCCCAACCTTTTGGGGTGGGTGGTCTGGTGCAGAGATGGGAAAGGGACGGGTGAGCACATGCATGCGTATGCCAATTGAACGGGCCAGCGCGGGGCTTGTGGGAGTGGGCTGTGGTCATGTGGCACTCACAGGAGTGAGCTGGTGAGCTGTTTGTGGGAGTGAGGCTGTGCACGTGTGCACCCTGGTGCGTGTGTGACAACCTATCACTCACGTGGCCCGGTTACCAATAGACCACAGCCTGGTAGTGGCCCACGGTCCACAGGTTGGGAACCCCCCACTAAGCCATCTTTTTCCTACTTGATGCTCTTCTGGGAAGGCAAGTCTTCACAATTCTACCTTTCACGGCTTATTTGAAGTCATTAAAGGGCTTGCAACAGTTGATTAAGTGACCATTCAAAGATACAACGGGACTGAAAAATGGACTTATGACCATTTTTCACACTTATGTCCATTTCAGCATGCCCATGGTCACCTGATCAACATTCAGATGTTTGGCAACTGACAGGTCCATTGACCCGGGATCATACGATCTTCTTATAAGCAAAGTCTGGGGTAGCCAGACTGACTTAACCACCTTGTTACTAACTTAACAATTGCAGTGATTCACTTAACAACTTTGACGAGAAAGGTTGTAACGTGGGACAAAATTCACTGAGCAAACGTTTCACTTAGCAACATAATTTTTGGGCTCGGCTGCAGTTGTAAGTTGAGGACTACCTGTAGATAGTGAAAAACAGCCCTTCGCCATCTTGCTTATCCTCCAAATACTTTGGATGGACTGAGTTCACTGTGGAGGTTGATGGGACTTGTAGTTTATAACTTTTTAATTGATTTCCCCTCCCTCCCTTTCTACAGGACGTTCAGGAGACATCTGAAAAACTCTTGCCGGTTCCACCACCAAATAACCCTCTGGTGAGTATCAAAAAAATATTATACTAATAGCTCTTTAAATTCTATAATTAAGTGCAAGCCAAGGAGTATTAATCTAAGGCAGGGGTCTCCAACTTTGGTTCCTTTAAGGCTTGTGGATTTCAAATCCCAGAATTCCTCAGCCAGCCATTCTAGCTGAGGAATTCTGGGAGTTGAAGTCTGCAAGTCTTAAAGTGACCAAGGGTGGAAACCCCTGCTCTAAGATAGCTTCTGGGGCCGTAACTTCCAGACAAACGCTACAAGGCTAGCATTTACCCTTTGGTCTGTTCTGCAAGCCAACCCATCCACTTCCCTCAATGCCTAGGATGTAACATGCTGCAAAACATGCTGGGAATCTCAAGATGGCTGATCAAAGTGATTTTTGCCTTCTGCAACACTTTATCAATGCCTTCCTGCTGATTCTTTCTTCCTAGTCTAGAAAAACAACTGAAAAAGTCTGGAGTATAATGAGAAGTCAGGGAGGCCCCTACAAGGACAATTATATGATAAGAGGCATAAAGTTAACAGCCACCATTTCATCACCATTCATCTAAAACAGGTGTCTCCAAACTTGGCCAACTTTAGGACTTGTGGACTTCAATTCCCAGAATTCCTTAGCATGGTTTGCTGAAGAATTCTGGGAGTTGAAAACTACAAGTCTTGAAGTTGTTAAATTTGGAGATCCTTTTGATCTACAGGAAATTCAAGACCTCACTCAATTCATGTGAATTTCTCCAGAAATCTCTTTTCCTTTGAAAGAACTTGGAAAAAGAAACACACTTCTGTTGTACTGAAACAGTAAGGGGGTGGAAGGAAGGACAATTTTCCCACAAAGTCTTTTTTTTAAAAAACTGATAAACTCCCAGCAACCAGCAGCAAAACTCTTCTCTGTTTCCGGGATTAGCAATGAAAATCAGAATTTATTAACTCTTTTTATTATTATTTATTATTCAGAGTCATGTGGTGAAAAGAGCTGCTGTAAGTATGCTGGAAGATGTTACATTGGCAAATGATAAACCTGTTTAGCCCTGTCATTAGGTAAAATAAGACAAGCTTCTTGTGGAAGAGAAAGATGACACAACTCAGTTGTTCTTACCCATATTATAAATGGATGGACAGAAGGTTGAAAGAATAGGAGTAAAGACAGAGAAGTTAACATAAAATCTCTGGAAGGAGAAATTAGAAAGAAATGAAACACCTAATACCAGTACAGATGGAGAATTTACAAGAATTTTAAAAGGGGAGGGTGAGAAAGGAAAGAAGAAATAAAGACAAGACAAGGAAGGAAGGAAGAAGTAGAGAAAGAAAGAAAGAAAGAAAGAAAGAAAGAAAGAAAGAAAGAAAGAAAGAAAGAAAGAAAGAAAGAAAGAAA
>JANHFO010010588.1:208755-221497 GCA_032468095.1 Pareas carinatus | reverse complement strand
TGAGTCAACCTTGAGCTAGTGGGACTTGAACTGCTGAACTTACTGGCAGCCGACTGTTAACAGAAGTAGAATGCAGTGTTGCACTCTAATCACTGCGCCACTACATCTCTACAGATAGAAGATAGAAACTGTTTCACGTAAAGTGGCATTTTGCAATTGATCGATGATGGTTTTGTTAATGCTGATTGTAATTATAATTATAATTCAGTGGTCAGATGCTCTTTTAAAGGAGAGGTTATACATCTGCATTTATAAGGAGCTTGTGTAAACCTGAGAAAAACCTTCTAAAAGCATTTGTCAAATAATACTTGTCTTGGACAATAAAAGTCACACTGACTATGGAAGGCAGTTTCTAGTGACTGAAAAGAAGCAAAGTACCTACAGCAATGTAAGGGACTAGAGGTGGATTTTGATTTTATTCCTAATTATGTCAACACCCACTTTGTGGATGGAGTCTGCTAGACCTTACTTTGGGTTTGGGTGTGGTATGGAAGAGGGTTAAGAGAAGAGGAAAATAAGTCTTTTAAGCCTGGAAAATATAAATTATACTTCAGTTGTGGGCTAAAGTTGAGAAGAGAATAGCTACTTCACAAGGATCTGGCTTTTAAGCAAGCAAACAAACAAAAGACAAGCATGGTTAAAAGGGCATGTTTAATCTGCAGTTAGGCGACACGAGGACAAGCCTTTAGAAGGCTACAAAACTCCATTATAGTGATGGAATTGGGTTCTTTGGGCAAAGAAACAAATAGCAAATCAATACTTACTTTTAATTAATAAATATTTGGATGGTCTCTGCAAACATCTATCATACTGAATAGAAAGGAAGCCAGGCATGAAAACTCATCCCTCATCCCTGCCCCTTCATGGAGGCAATCCTGCGTATCAAAATGTATGTACTTGCCAGCAATTGATGCAACATGCTTGACTTATTGTTTAAATTAATTGCCTAAAAAGCATTACTGGTGGGAATAGAGTTAAACAATTGTTCCTCCTGAACAGCAAATGAAGCATTGATATAAGCCATCAATAAGCTTTTTCTCATTTCAAGAATTTTGTGCATCCTTTTCAGGATGAAACAAGAAATTGCATTAGCCAGGACAAAACATAAACTGATTTAATGTAACTGTAATTAATCTAAAATTGTATTGATTGTATGCAATTAATTTGATTGCATAGATTTTCCTTTTCCTCACATTAAAGAATAAACATTTGGGCAAACAATAATGGAGCAACCTCTCTATGGGAGAGGGAGCAGGACATAGGTTATCTACTTCAGCTTTAATATATTTTGCTATGCCATTTACACCAATGTGTGCATGTGCACGTACTCTTCTATTTATTTTCTTGGGTCAATACTTCACAATACTTCATTCTTCTGGTGGTAGAGCCAGTTATGGAAGTAACCAAGCAGATAGTTCGTATTTTAAATAAACCAGTGTTAATCTCCAACTCCTTCATTTAAAACAATTACCATTATAACTAAAAAAGAAAACAATTCACACATTACAAGGAAGGAATCTGTTCTACCTGAGTAAACAATCTTAAACATACATTCATTCTCTGCATGTGAGATAAGTCTGAATAGAAATGAGGGCCTATGTTAGCTTGGTCAATAGACTTTTATGGACAATTGATTCTGTAGATGACAGGGAAAAAGGTCTAAATTTAAGAGTTTTTCATTTTTTGATAGGAACATATTAATAGCAACAAAGTATGAATGACCATAATCTTTATATATCTACAATATAAATGTTCTTAATGTATTTGTAACAATAATCTAAGTTCATGAACCATCTGAACTTACTTCTCCTATCTCTATTTTCCTTTGCTGCCAAGCAAAGTGCCTTTTAAATCTGTTTATATTCTGAGTCTGGTTGCATTGTTCCTATTCCCAATCCTAAGAACACAATAGCTAGAGCAGAAAGGATAGTTTTCTGCAGGTGAGATATGTACCTTCCTCCAAATAGTAGTAGTCGATTTTCCTATACTTTTCTTTTGTATTTATAACAAGGTGGTTGCCAAAGTGCTAAGATCTAAAGCATCTTCCCCCCAATCATTCATCCCCCACTTCAAAAACAAATTTCCCTGATAGTATAGGGAGAAATATTTCTTCAGGGAAAAATATTTCTTCAGAGGGAATCTTCAGAGTGCATGGACAATATTAACCTGTAATAGACATGTTTGTGCCTAAATGCCAAAAGGTTCTCAAGGTGTACATGTGAAAGCTACCTTTAAAGAAGGGCCATGACTTACCACAATATTTCTTTGAAGGCAAACTTTGTCTGTAGCTAAAAAGTACTTTTTCTCATGAATATCCATGAGACATGAGAAAGCTTTGCCCATTTTTTTCCAAATTATATTGTTATGTGTCTATTATCATGTTTGAAAACTAAGTAGCAATAGACAATCTATCTCTTAAAAAAACTAACCACTCTTTCTCAGCATGTCATCTTTTCCCAAGATGCCACAGTCATGGATTTATCAGTTAATTAAGGGCAATTTTTATTGTGTGATGTTGATTTGTATTTCCAGCTTTTGGCCTCCTTTTGTGGCTTCAGAATTCCCTAAACTTCATTATTAAGCCATTCAATTCACTGAGTTTCCGGACCACTGACAGTACTAGGCATTTGTGCTGCTTCAGTTATGACAATGATTTACAACTACTTGACCTTTTTGAGAGAGACAAAAACTTGGTTTCTGAAAGCCTGACTGCTTAACTTCATTTCAAATTCCATTTCTTAACAGAATATGAAATTATCTTTGACACAGAGACTAATGACATTAGCACTGCTGAATTGGAAGCAGATGAAATCTAAGGCCTAGGTAACAATAGTAAAGATAATGGTGACATATCATTGATTCTTTTTTTCCATGCAAGTGAAAAAAGAATTGGAGAAGTTTCTTCTAGATATGTGGAAGAACAGTGAAAGGTTCTGTACATACAAAATAAGTGTTGTAAGAACAATTTTTGCAGTGATGTGTTGAACCTAAAGTCATACAAAATATTAGCAGAAATATTAAAGTTTTACTTTTTTAATTAGATTTTTTTCCTGAAGATAAATTTCGTTAAGGATAAAAATAAATGCAGAAGATCTTTTCCCCTCTACACTATTTAATCGATTTTCATCCTAGAAACTCAGAGGAAGGGTAGTTCACAGTGTCTTTCAATACCTGGGAGAATTTCTCCAACAAAGAGTTGCCACTTCTCAAATAAGCAAAATACCACACAGTAAAATCTGTTCTTATGAATATTTATGGACAGCAAACATGAAAGAAGCAGAAATTTAATAACACTTCAAAAGTACAGTAGCTGTTCATTTTTTAAAAAATAAATCTGGTCATAAATATTTTCTCTTTACAATTTTGATAGTAAGCAATTTGTGACCAAAATAATAAAGGCAGAAAATAACCATGGTAACTAAAGAACTAGAATGCCAAAAGGAAACAACTGTGCATGGATCACTTGGGTTTTATCAGTGGCCAGCATACAATAGAGAAAGGCAACCTGGTGGACAGAATACTTTTTGTCAAAAAAAGGCCTGTAGAAATGAGATTTTTATCATGCATTAGTTTTTCCACTTGTGTTGTAGTAGCAAAATCACAATTATCAGCTTAATTTGGAACCTGTGCTGAATTCTAAGTATTTGTTTACCTTTTTAAATATTTATACAATATGCTGCTTTACCTGCAAAAGTTCTATGTAACATATACTGCACTTTCTCCTTCCCTTTTTTCACAGAATATTACTCAAAATTAGGTTGATCTGAGACAGAATAATTGGTTCTCACATTATCTAGTGACTTCCCAAGACTCAGGGTGGATTAAAATTTAAGTCTCCCCTTCCAGAGCCAGTTAAACTACATTGGCTCTGTTCCCTGCTGTTGTTCCATTGGTTCTTTATGCTTTCTTGAACTGCAGGTAGATGAAACCGCATATTTTATTTTTATTGATTAAATATTTACAGATTGCCTTTCTGCTTCAAAAGCTCTTGAGGGTGAATTAAATTTAAACCTCCTGCCCTAAAATTAACAAGTATTCTCTATTCTCCATTCATGGTAACCTGATGCTATCTTTAAATAAATAATTTCCCTAGGAGAAAAGGGTTCATCCCAATTACAAGGATGACAGATGCACCAAATCATCATCAAAAAAAAATCCATTGGAATGTATGGGATTCATGAGATTATAATTCAGAGACATCAGAAAAAAGTCAAAATCACATCTATGATTACACAATTAAAGCCATTCTTTTCTTTCTTTTCATTCATTGCATATGCAACACACATTAAAAAATGCAGGTCTTCAGTTGCATGTATGTCTGTGCTCTTGTCTTCTTTACCTTCTCTGAAGATACTCCTGTGATCATCCCTTTAAGAAAGAAAATAATCTGAAGTAATGTGGTTGTAGGAAAGCTTTCATTGGTCCAAAATGCAATAGAAAGAAATATTTTCTTCTATTTTCACACACACACATATATGCTTACATATATTCACACATGCATATCCTTCTGAAAGATTGTGTTCCAATATTATATATCACCTTAACAAATTAATAGGAAACAACTTGAAAGGGACAGAATTATTTTATAACTTTACACATACATGCACACACATTGACCTAATCAGAGTCTGTTTGGACTGGAGTGATCGATAAATCCTATAAAATAAATAATTACGAACACTAGCTCAAAAAAGAGCCCTGTTGAAAGATTCAAGAACTGGAAACATTTATCATGGGCATCTTTCAATCAATTATTGATACAATTGCATAGAACCGCCTGTGTTGGCATTGGTGGCCAGCTAGGATCCAAGAGTTTTTAGGAACTGAAGACAATAGTCTTACATCAATATGAATGCTGAAGAAAAGTTACTGTCTATAACTTAAAAGTGTTACAGAAGAAAAAGAATATATTCCAGATGAGATCACTTCATCTTGTCAGGAACCTCCAAAATGACAACAGAGACACCCCTGGTGCCAGCTGGCTGCGGTATAGCACCTTTCAATGCCAAAATTTGAAACCTCTCCTATCTCTTTCTACTTTTTATACTTTTTTCAAAAGATAAGTGGTGGGAAGAGCACAACATCTGAGCATAGTTTGTATTGTATATGTTATCAGTGACTTGATCAAAACTGAGACAGTTGACTGTTTGCAAAAACAAACCTAATAATGTGACATCATCATTGTACAACTATTTATCCCCTTCTTTGCTGTTGTTGGATGTAGAAACACCTGTTGCTCTGTTTATCTTGTTACAAATTATCATAACGTCAGCCTTCCCAGGTATACCAGAGTGGAAACATGAAAAGATGAGCTAATTCTATTTTATTGTAAGGGTATATTAACATAATCTTGCAAGTCCAAAAATTCAAATCTCCCATCATCTCTTTTTATAGCCTGATAAGTTAGGGAGGATCCTTCATCAATTTCTTTCTGTGCCCATTATGCATCTGAAGACTCTCCTGTCCTTCTTCCTTCCCATTTCACTTGATCATTCCCTAGGCAGCATCTCTTCCTCCCATTTCCCAAGGCCATTCCCACATACAATTACAAACACAGATAAGATAGTTAAAAGTAAGAGTAATTGTAGGACAATATGATATAAACTGTGATTCTTCTAATGGAACTCTTTCTAGATATGGGTATAGGGAATCTCTTTTACATGTGTTGAGATAGGAAAAAGTAACCATACTATTAAATCTTTTCACCATGTCTTCCAAGGTGGCACTTTAGAATCTTTTCCCAAATGCTACAGAGATATCTTTAGAAGGAGAATCTTTGTATGGGCGATTGTATACCCATTATTTTTTATGAGAAAAAGAACTTTTCCTGCCAAGTTTCTTCAACATATAAAACATGTAAAGTCACATGGATGATGACTTGAATTAGAAAAACTGGAAAATGCATACATTCCCATGAGCATAACAATGGTTTGGAACCACTATACTGTCTTGTATCTAGCGTTTATGCCAGTTTTTCTCTATTTAGGACCTCTTCTTTTTAAATCCCATGCCTACTGTATGACCTCTATACACACAGGAGAATTGAGCACCCAGTTATGTATATCTGGTGCTTTCCACTTATTATTTTCTGCCCATGAAGAAGTACAGGTATGCATAGCTGATGAAACTTCAGACAACATTATTTTCCTGAAACATGAAGTCCCCTAAAACTTTCCAACAAGAATCTTGATATAGACCTGACCGTTTGAAATGTATTGCAGGCTGGTCACTTGAAAAGCTTAGTCCATTGTTGTTCACCATGGGATTCTGACAGCTCAAGGGGACAAATGTCATAAACCCTCATGTCATTAGATAAGTCTTTTGTAAATTCTTGCCAATAAAGTTTACAAGCTTTACCATGTTACGCTATTTATTGTCTTCAAATCCATATAAAAAGAACATTGATCTTGGCAAAATAACAGATCCTTTTTTATATGTAGATTTCTAGACAGTCTTATGGAGGCTAGCGTTGTTTAGATGATGTTGACATGTTACTAAGAATATTAGCTTGACACACATTTCTACTTACCAGGCATTTGAATAAGGCTTGAGTTTCTATATTTTTCCCCAAGTGTTTTTGATTTGTTCAGTTCTTCTGTGTTTCTATTTGTACTTTTGTCATTCTTTTGAGTGAAATTCCCCTCAAGTAAGAAAAAATCGCGGCTTACTTTGGTTTTGAAGAGATTTCTTTATTTCTTTATTTATTTTATTATTTAGATTTATATACCGCTTAACAGTGCTTTACAGCACCCTATAAGCAGTTTACACAGTCAGCATATGACTCCCAACAATCTAGATCCTAATTTTACCGACCTCGGAAGGATGGAAGGCTGAGTCAACCTTGAGCAAGTGAAAATCAAACTGCTGAACTTGATGGCTAATGGCAGTCAGTAGAAATAGCCTGCAGTGCTGCTTTTAACCACTGCACCATCCTGACTCTTAGATTTATGACCTTTAGGACAGTTTTTGTTTTTTAAGAAGCAGATTTTCAGTGCTATGCTTGAACTTATTTCCACCACCTATGCTTTAACAAAACCTTTGCCATCCATTTATGACAATTAATCATTAGTCTGAAATAGCTTGAAAGAAGAGAAGGAGGCTCAGCCAGACATTTGAAACCATCTTTTTAGAATTAATTTCTTTCAAAGGAAAAAAATGCTGGAAATTTAGGAGATAAGTGCAATATTCATGAAGATAAAAATCAGGAAGAAAAATATGACTTTCCTTCTGTGACAAGAACTGTGCTAGTTATGCTAACAAGATATGCACAAGATCAATTGATTTTATTTTGAAAAGTTGCAGAAGAACTAGATTTTTCCCAATAGAGATTTATCGTATTTCAAAATTACATCTTGAGGCATAGTTTGGAATTCTCACTAAGAAATGCCACATACATTTAAAAACCTGCAAAATGTTTCAAATGTCTGCTAACTGCAATATGCAAGATCAAGATTTCTATCATTTAGAAGTTTTGAAATGGGGGGCTTATCGTCTAGGAGCTAACAGATTTTTTTCTGAGTCTGTTTTCTGCTTCTCCCTCTGGTCCCCACCGCAGTACACTAACCTCACTATTATTTATAAAAAGTATTTGCTCAGAAAACATTTGTATAATTTCACTTTTAAAGAATGCTAAATTATATTTGGGGCACAATCTATGCTTGTTTTGAAAATAAACCTAAACTTTTCAAGTTAATACATGGACAGATATCTCATTTGCCAATATGATCTAAAATAAGCTAGATTATATATCTGGGAAGTTTATAATAAGACTTCACATTGTAATAAAAATTAAAAAGTTCATTGGTTTATTTAAAGCAATTTTGCTGTGTGCTTCTGTTGAAAAATTTCTCTAAGTAGCAAGTGTGTTTATCAGCAGTGTCAGAATTATATATGTGATTATGATGAATTAAATCATTTTCCATTTTATAAGTGTGCAATTGTTATAATGTTTTTCAAAAAGGGACAGATTTCAATTGCAATTCTGAGACAGTTGATCCCCTCTGCAGAGACTTATCTTTGGTCAAGAAAATCAAGAAAACTATCCACTATCAGACTCATTCTCTTATTTTCCTCCTCATTACTAGTATCCAAAATGGAAAAAAGAAAGAAAGGCATTCTTATAATGATTATCTAGAAAACAGTTCAAGGGCAGAAGAAATGTGATGAAAATAATCTTTCAGTAGAACTCATGGAATTCCCATTTCATCACTGTCTCTTACAGCTTGATGAAATGGCTGTTGCCAGGTGACAGTTCAGGAAATAGAACTGGATGGAAATACTGAAAGTAATTAAAAACTCAAGTTATTAATTCAATTTGGCCCCAGACATGTGACATTGATCAGCAGCTTTTGTCTGGTACCTCATCTCACTCGGTTCCAATTTAGTCTAAAGTTCTTTCTAACTTTAATTGAGTTCAGATTGTAAAATTGTATGGCATTCCGTAAATTCCTCTGGTGTTCAGTTGAGACTGAGGCAGGAAATCTTTGATTAAAAAATAAATAAAAGTAAAGTAAAATTCAAACAAAAAAGCCCCAAATTCTCTTCTATGTGTTATAAAAATGTATGTATCTTTGAGAGATAAGGCTTTAATGGGACTATACAATTTGATATTTTCACCCACACTAGCATGTAACTAAGGAAATTCTTGTTGGTTTGCTGCAGTCCATCCAAAATCTTGGCTGCCCTTTCAAATAAGGAGATGGATGATCAGGTGGCATCTATGCTTTTTCTGTCGACTTGTGGATCCCATCAATCTTTAGCCACCTGTTATTTAGATACACTACACCTTCTGGATAGTGAAAGTAGCCCAGGGGTTTGTCATTTGAGAGGGTTATATCAATGGTTAATTCTTTTTTGTGTGAAGTGGTTCTTCTTCACTAATTAACAAGGACTCTTTTCACCTTTTTCTCAAAAAGTCATTGCTGTATTCCATCATATTGACTGAGTTTCATCCAGTATCTCATCTTTCTTGAGAAAGGTAGTAGACTAGGTGGTTGTGCAAGCAGATTATCTGGATCCTTTTCTATCAGGATTTAGACTTGAGCATGGACTGGAAATGGCATTAGTTGCACTTTTGGACTATCTGGTATGGGTGGGATAGGTGTTGATTACTGGCAATTATCAAAACAACAAAGTTGAAAGGGACCTTGTAGGTCTTCTAGTCCAACCCCCTGCTCAAGCAGGAAACCCTATAACATTTCAGACAAATGTCTGAAGTCTGAAGTTGCTCAAAGTCCCTGCAATTTTCTTGGCATGATTTCATAAGTGGCCCCAAACCACCCAGCTGACTTTATATTTAAGGCAGGATTAGGATTCATGATCTCACAATTTCTAGACTGTGACTCTTAACCACCATGCCAAATTGGCTCCCATTTCACCTTAATGCAAATTTAAAAACTAGCACATTCACTGCTGAGTAGTGCTGACCTTATAAAGTATTTAGGCATACAGTCAATAGACAAAGATTATTTATTGGTGCACGTCATAAGTCTACATGTATATCAATCCAAGCATCCTGAGAAGCCTAAAAGGTATTCAATAAAGAGCATTGTATATCAGCCTTCCTTTGAAAGATGATGGGTAATTGAGGGAAAGTTTGTGGTAAAACAGACTCCATGTAAATAATTAAGTTGTGATCAACAGGAATATTAATGACCAATAGAAGAAAATGTTGACTAATTTTCATTTGAACATACTTGCTAACAGATGTTGAAATGTCCAGGTGCAGTAAGTGGACAAATAAATTCTAGCAAGTTCCAAGACATTTCAAAAAACAATTTTTTCTCTCAGACAATTATACATTTCTCAAAAATCAGATTAACTTTTTCATCCTGCATCAAGATAAAAGTTAGCAAGAGTAAAAAATTGAAAAGCAAATTTTAAGCAATAGTACTTTGCTTATGTGATTTGCTTATAAATCACATAAAGTATACTGCAGATTTGTCTGCTGTCACTCATTTAAATTATATAATTTAGAACAAGATCACAGCCTAGTTTATTATGCTTCCTGCTTATTTAATAGAACTGGTATATACTTATGCTCCATAAACAATGCACATCAATGGGCTACAACAGTTAGAAGCTCTTCTTTAACAAACTTTGCAAAGAAAGAAGTACAGACAGAATCATCTTATGATCCATCTGAGCATGAAACAATACTAATCAGGTTGAATATGTTTACTTGTTTGCGGTATCAAAGTAAAGATTTGAAAATTGCAGAAATGTAATGATTAAATTCAGATATATAGCTTAAGGTCTGAATACGTATATGTAACAGCATGTGAGAAAGACCTTCAGAAATAGGAAGAAGAGATGCTGTCTAGGGTAGGATCAGATAAAAGAGGGTACAGCCCACAGCTGCATAATAGGGGTAGAAAGCAGCTCAGAGGGAATTGTAAAAGAGATGGTAGGAGATCTGTACTCCCAGATTTGCAGGATTATATTAATATAGTTTTAGAGTAAAGTAACAGTAGCTCATCTAGTCTGTTTTTTGTTTGGTAATTTTATGAAGGATGACATTAATCTTGCAAATCTCATGCTCTGACAATCTCTCCGAATTGTCTCTGCCCTTCTGAGAAGATCTGGCAAGATCAATATGCTCCAGCAATAAAGCAATGCCTCCTTAGGGGACTTAAATATGTGCGGTCTCTGGGGCTACCTTTATCTTTTGAAACTACATTGTCTCTGCAGTCCATAGACTCCCAACCCTGCTGTCATTTAGGAAACTTATGAAGATCTGGCTTTTTCAACAGATCTTAAATAGGGTGAAATGTGATCATGCTGATATCAACTGTGCTGTTGCTCAACATGGGTGATTTATATTTACCCATTGGTTGAGTCTATTTTAAATTGTTCAGCTTCAGGTAATCCTTGACTTACACAATTCATGTAAGGACCATTCAAAGTTATGGAAAAATGTGACTTATGACCATTATTCCCTCTTACAACCATTGCAGCATCCCATGGTCATGTGAATTCAGATGCCTGGCATCTGGTTCATATTGATGACAGTTGTAGTGTCTCGTGGCTCATGTGAACTTCTGACAAGCAAAGTCAATGGGGAAAACCAGATTCTCTTTGCAGCTCTGCTAGTAACTTTACCACTGCAGTGATTCACTTAACAAAAGTGGCAAGGAGGATAGTAAAATGGGGCAAAATTCACTTACCAAATATCTCTCTAAGCAACAGAAATAAAAGTCCAGCATAAATTCTGCACATAGGCCATTGGCTATTATGATCCTTAGGCTTTATTACCTCCATTTCCAGATTTGTATTTTTAGAAAAACATTCCTGATTTCTGTCACCATATACAAAATACCCCATGTGATGCTCTAGCTAGCCAAATATCTGAAATGTTTTGCTAGCCTGCACCTAAATACAAGTACTAGAAAGTGAGAATTTTAGGAGATTGCTTGGCATGATGAAGAACTGACAATCTAAAAGTACTGTTCATATCTAACATATGCACGTTGAAACTGAAGTGTATCTGTCAAGTAAGGGAAAAAATGAGGAGGAGCTTTTCGTTATTCAGAAATGGATGGGGGTAAAAATTGTATATATACTAGAAACCTTAAATGAGGATAACACTGTCTTTGTCACAAAGACAAATATATATGGGCATATTTGTATCTCCTTGTCTATATGTATACATCTACAGTAAGATGCAATTACTGATTACCTCATAACTCAACCTTCGTAGAACCCTTGGCTATCCCATAATTAAGTAAGCGGAAGAAGTTGTTCCCCAAAATTTTGCAACCATTACCTCCTACTTTGAAAAAAATATCTAAGAGAAATTATCCTTCATTAAATTGAATTAGACAGGGAAACAACAAGAATAAGATCATTTGTCTATGTAACATCAGATAATACTAATCTGAGACCAAAAGTCTGTATTGTTTTCTCCACAAAGGAAAACACAGCAAGAGAGAACATGAAAAGTTGTCTGCTTGCATTAAAAATCCATATTTAATCCCATTCAATATCTGTGCTTGATGATGAAAACAAAGTCTTCATAGTCCTGACACAGCATAGACCTATTGCTTCCTCATCTGTGTATAGATTAGCTCTTTTGTATGATTTCATGGATTATTCAGGACTCCAGATAGCCATTTAGGCTTCTCATTCACATATTAAATACTCTGTCCAGTAGATAGCTTCCTTTCTTCCTTTTTACTGTGGTTACTGAATGCAAACTACTGTAAAAAGGAGACTAGTGTTTACTCATTTAACATAGCTGTGAAGAATTAGAATAATATTCAAAGAAGACTGTTTTGCTTAAAATTCAGGGTCAGTCTCTGTCATGGACACAGATTACAAATTCATAGTATGCTTCTTGTAGAAAAACCAAGTGATACACTTTGTCAGTAAGTAAATGGTAAACTATATTTTCCTAAATTATACAAATTACTGCTCTGCAGCAATTTTACACTTTTCAGAAGTACTGTTCATTTGGCTAGAAGGCATTAAACATAGTGTTATGACTACATATTCAAAGTGTTTACAACTACGTATTCAAATGTTTATGTGATTCTTAAATATGTCCTCTGCATTATGTTTCTGGAGCCAAAGCAGACAGATTTTCTTCTAACCTAAATTCTGCATCAAAGTGGAATTCAAAGATTTGAATGAATGTTACATTTGTCTTTATGTTTATGCATATGTCTCTGTATAACCTCTCTCTCTCTTTCTCTCTCTGTCTCTCCCTCCCTCCCTCCCACTCGTCTCTCTTTCTCTGTCACTC
>JANHFO010010588.1:68421-80750 GCA_032468095.1 Pareas carinatus | reverse complement strand
GGGTAGGGGAGGGGAGAGGGGGGGAAGGGAAAAAGGGAGAAAACTGTTCAAGACGGTTGTTTACTCTATTTCTTATACTTTGTATGTGTTTATAAAACTTTTCAATAAAAAAAGGCCAAGATCTGTTACTAAAAATGGCAACGCTGAAGTTCAAATTTTGTCCTTAGAACAACTGACAGTTGACCTAACAAAAATAAGGGAATTCATTACTTCAGTCATTAATGAGTTCCACGTGGTTAAGACACCAGGCTAGATACCAGGAAGCTGTGAGTTCTAGTTCTACCTTAGGCATGAAAGCCAACTGAGTAACTTTGGACGAGTCACTCTCGCTGTAGTCATTTATAGAATTAATAAATATGGAACTAATAAAATATTTTTAAAATGGTAAACTTGGGTTTGTCTGTCCTAGACCAGATTCTAATGGCTACTTTGAAATAGTACTCTCCAATATATTATACATGCCATTAGAAAGCAGAGATGTTTCAAAAATTTAATAGCAGAGACGATCACAGATAACTGATGTGTTAACTCTTCTTTCCATACAATAATTTCTCTTAGTGTAGTCTTAGTGCTCTTAAAAAGGCAAAGACATTTGTTGATTTTTTTTGGTTAGGAACTGGTTTAAGTTAATTACCTTTTTCTATCCTATGATCTCAGTAGCACTAGCTAGTGCTTAGACTTCATAGTGTTTTATAACCCTCTCTAAGCAGTTTACAGTGTCAGAAAATTGCCCCCAACAATCTGGGTCCTCATTTTACTGACCTTGGGAGGATAGAAGGCTGAGTCAACCTTGAACCGGTGAGAATTGGACTGCCAAAGTGTTGGCAACTGGCAGTCAGCAGAATTAGTTTGCAATACTGCATTCTAACCACTGCCCCGTGATGGATCAATAAATCTTCCCTACCTTACTTCTGAATAAACATCTACCTAGTATGCTTACTATTATTCATTATCGTGTTTAAGGAGTAGTGTCCCAATAGGAGCTTGTATCAGGATATATTTGTATGAACCTGGAAGCTAATCAGAGTCTGATCTGGTTATTACTTGAATCCATCAAAATAAATAAATAAATAAATAAATAAATAAATAAAGCTAGAAAAAAATTCAATATGGGGGGGGAGACTTCAAAAAAGCTTAAATAAAGTATTTCCACAGTGTTACCAAGAAAACTGTATAAATATATCCATAAAGTTTTGAAAAATTGAACTTGACTTCAAAATGTCTTGTGGGAGAAGTAGTGAGGGGGTAGATCAAGTTTGGTTGAATATGACAATTATCTTCTGATACCAATAGTCTATCTACTAGAAACTAAAAGATTAGTTACATTCACAGTCATTTTAATGGCAACTGCGTCTTTTATTGATTCCGTTTTTTATACTAGCTTTTCTCTTCTCAGAATTCTTTAGAGAGCTGTTATAATTTATTTAGCCAGGGCAGATTTAAAGGCATCTAGGAGATTTAATCAGATTCCCTTTGAATACACAGCTGGACCAATATGAAAAACTTTTCTTTAAATTGTATATCTTATTAACATCTATAACTAGCTAAGTATTACCTATGCATGAAAATGTAGCATTAAGATTTATGATGATCTGCCAAATCTCTAATCAAGTAACACAGAGAAACAATAAACTCTTTCTGAGTGACACTTTTAACTCTGTGGAAATTTGTGCTATATTGAAAATGTTTGCATTATCTTTACCCATTGTGAATATTCTCATGGTTAACATTCAGGATTTTTTAAAAGTAATTTTCCAACTAAGAGGTGTGTATGTGTGTGTGTGCACTTGTGTATGTGTAAATTGTTAGTTCACTGAACAACACTCTCAAAAGTATTTCATATTTCAATTAAATCATGAGACAAATGAGCACCCCGTGTGTTAGTCAGCTATTCAGCAAAAAAACTCTACCACTCTGAAACAATGAAAGAATATTTAAAAAAACCATCAAAAGGTATTATAAAGAAATTCTAAAGCTCCCTGAGACTGAAGTATCAAAATAGATGACTGACATTTTTAGGAAATTAAAGGAAAAATTCTAACACACAGTCATTGAGGAAAAAAAAACTGAAGAAGATCTGAGAATTTCCATTTCTATCTTTATTCCCAACCCAAAAGACCATATGCAACATGCTGCACTTTTTGGAACAGGTCTCAAAGTCCCCCAAGGATCAAAGACTATGTTGCCATTGGTTGTAAGAACATGGACATTTCTAAGAATATTCATCTGAATTTACAAATAATTTCCTCTTTACGTATTCATGAAGACCATCTCACTCAAAACATCCTCAAGGATGGGCAGGGCAAAGGTAAACCAAAGATTAAGGCAGTGTTGCAGTGTTGCCTTGCAATGTCTATCCCTTTTGTACGTTTTCAGTAATGGTGCCTGTGTAGAAAAAGGGTGGAGCTTGTTCCGCAGTGGCTCAGCATTACTTTTATCATTTTGACAAAAGCAGTGGATTCTGAGCATGCATCTGTTCCTGTTGAAAATAAATCACATCTTATTCATATACCATAGTTTCAAATAATGCCTGAATTGTGTGACACATGTATAGTATAACTATGGATGGTAATAAGGATAGAAACTCTTTGTAATTGTAATCAAGGGGGGGGGGAAGCTGTAGCTAGGTTGCACTGCCAGTTTGATCAGTTATTCATGAAATATTCTGTGAGTAGGTGTATCTGAACATTTTAAATGTGTTCACATTAATTACCTTATCTGTAAATGCAAGGCTGTCTGTCAAAACCAATGTTCATCATCAATCAAATGCAATCAGTTAATCAAATTTAGGCAGTCACATTTCTCTTTAGACACTTAAATGAGCATCCTGATTTTCCAAATAGTTAAGAAGCCTGTTGATGTTCATCATGTAATGAAATCAGAGTCCTTGCTTAAATGAATGAATATAAACTATTTAAATGAGGGAAGAAATGTAAGCTAAATACATAAACATAAACCATTAAAATAATTTGAATACATAATTGCTTATTTTGTGCTCCTTTAGTCCACTGGGGAGAGTTCACTGGGGAGACTTCTGGCTTCAGAAGATGATGGAATTAAATTAGGCATTGCAAAGTGTTAAGCAGATATTTGGTGTATTTGCCTATGAATCAGTCTTGACTCTTGATGACTTCCTGGATTAGACCCTGAAGTTTTCTTGACAAGACTTTTCTTGTCCAAAAGTGGTTGCCAGAGAATGACTGGTCCAAGGTCACAAAGCTGGCTTTCTGCCTAACGTAGGCCTAGAACTCACATTGTCCTTCTTTCTAGCCTTGAGCCTTTACCATTACTCCAAACAGGATCACTAAGCAGCTATTATGACTGTGCAAACCTTAGAAAAAACCGTTTCCCTCACTACAGCACCATTGTGGAGTGACAATGTTCCACTGTTAAGGACAGGGGCAAGACTTCTAGGAGAATGGTCTTTTTTACATGTAGAGTGCAATCTCAGAAGCTCATTGCTCTCTGAAAGAAGAACCAAACTTCTTACTGGGTGATGAAAAGAATTTTAGTGATGAGAAGTGGTAGGAACATCTGGCTCAACAAAGCAGAGCATACTGTTTTTACAGTGTGAAGCATCTCAGCCAGATGATATGTAACTGCTTCAAACCAGCCTAGCATCTACATGCATCTAAGACTGCTTGCCTGGAAGTAAACTTCTTGGAATGCAATATCAAGTTTAAAAAACTAAATGTAGAAGCTTCCATTTGTGCAACTGCTTTACATCTTAAAGCTTACAACTTTTTAAAAGCTGTTTTTTTAATAGAATGACATCATTGCCAGATTTCTACTGGTATTTTACAATTATTACTGAGTGAATATTGATGCTCAAAAGACATTCTGGTTGGTGTTGTGGAAACACAGAGAGAAACAACTAGACTAGATTTTCTACTGTGGATTTAAACAGTTCACCTTCAAGAATAAGTCTCTTTAATTCCTGAATTAAATTCTCACATAACCTTTTTTTCTAAAAGGGTTAGTTCCTGAAGTTTGAACGACATGTTTCTAGCATGTATGTGTTCCACAAGCACAGAGCAGTGGCTTCTCCACCTCTGAGAAGAATACTTTTGGGTATAGATTAGCACTGTTGTTTTTAATAATGACTGGTTTGCTTTTGGAAGGAGTCTACTTTGAAAACAAAATCTGAAATTGCATTATAATGTGTGGTTATTCAGCAACCAAGAATCTTCATGCAGGTTAAAGCCTCAGGCTAGAAACTATGACAATGTGAGTTTTAGTCCCATGTTAGGCACAAAGTCAGCTGGGTGATGTTGAGCCATCTACATTATCTCAACTCAAAGCAAGTCATTTTTGATAAATGCAGGCAAGAGAGTTGAAAGGGGCAGTTAGGTGAAATCAAAATTCACTTAAAGTCCCAAATGCAATTGAACTTTTAATCAACTAGACAATGATTTTATAAACTTAAATAAATAAAACAGAAAAACTACAATTAAGATTGTGCATCATAAAGTAATATGAATTTTTATTGCATCTACATCTACAGTCTACATCTTATGCACATGTGTATGTTCACAAACCATTTAAGGTAAATTTTATTCAAAATGTTAATTATGGTTTAGGAATTTATTGCTTGGAAGACTCTATTATAGACTTCCAAATTTCTACTCTTTGGTCTGTTCCTATCTCATTTATTTATCAGCATTCTTGTAATGAAGATATATTTTAACAGTTATCCTTTAGGCTGCTGAGGACCTAAGTACTTTGACACTGATTATTACAGGGGACTGATATTTTGACTGAATATCATAAAAATATAATATATTGTTTTGATTTATCAAGAGTGTTTAATCTAATTATCAGTATGAATATTAATAATCCTGTATTGAAATGGTGTTGTCATTCAATGTAAAAAGATAGAACCTATTGGATTTTCTTATTTAAACCTTCTTAAAACTTAATTGCCATCTCTTTCTATATTTTTGCATATTTAATTAAACTAGTTGAAAAATAAATGTCAAGAAGTGTTAGGACATAATGTAATATGATTCTGTATATGTATAATACTATTATTGATATTATTTGGCCAGTGGTCAAGAGTCTTGCATCATGTGTTTTTAGTGTTCCTGCTATAAGAGCGCAAGTTTAGTTGTGTTAGGCCTTCACAATTGTTATTAGTTTTCTATATTGTAAGAAAAACCCTACAAATACAGTGAAAAAGTAAACACTTCTATATTCCTTTTTCAAATAATTAAATGGAAAAGAAAGAAATGTGATGACTATATCTTACCCATATAGCATCAGCTGTAAATACTGTACTTAGATAGAAACTGTTCTGGGCAGACAACCCAGGCTGTTGAGGAAGCCAGGTAAGGGTTAACCAACTCCCTTCCTTGGCAGCAACTCCCCACCTGGCCTACATAAATCATGAGCAGAGTCTTAAGTGACAATAAAGCCATCAGCACTCACAGTCCAAATAAGGGGCAAAATGAATCATGAATAGTCACAGTCCAAATCTGAACCCAAGGGTTACCAGAATCATGATTAGTTAAGTCCACAGTCCAAGGTTCAAGAAGCCAGCAATGAGCAAAGTCCAAGCCATGGTCAATAACAGGAAACCAGGAATGCAAGATGTATACAGAATCAAATAATTGCTTGTGCTAATTGCAATTGTTTGAAGGCCTGCTTTTTATTCCTCCGTTGAAGATGGGAGCTGCCTGCCATGCTCCAGGTGATGCCCAATAGACTGGTCAGCTTCCTCTCTCTGGGTCTCTCAGCTCAGCCTGTGCCTAGTCCAGGCATCTATGAGTTGTTCCTCAGAGTCATCTACCACAGTCTCTGACTCTGCGCCAGGCTCCATTCCTTCATTCTGTTGATCTCCCACAACTGTGCTGGCCTCAGTTCTGGCTACACGGCCTGCCAAGATAGTTGTGGAGAAGGTTGGCTGGGCCAAGCCTGGTCCTTGAAGGAATGACAGCTTCTCTCCTGATAACTCATCCTCAGAGTCATTAGCCAGCAGCTGAGTTGGGGGGGGGCAAGGCACAACAGAAACAATGAGACATTTATTCTGCCATTTCTTTTTTTCTTTTTTTATTATTAAAAGGTTTTATAAACACACACTAAAAAAACACAAACATAAAACATAAAACATTCTCCCCCACGCTCACCCTCCCCCCTTCCCCTCTATCATACTTCCCCCTCTCCCCATACCCGCCCAGAGCAAAATACAGAACATAACATCTACCAAACATAAACTAAATTATGCTAATAATCTAAGGAAAAAAAACTCCTTCTACCATTGTAATCTTAATTTCACTTTTACAATCCAAAATACAAATATACTTATAACCTCTATTCTACTCATTCATAAACTATATAATACTTCTTAATCTGATATTGTTTTGTATATAGTCAATCCATCTTCTCCATTCTTGTATACATCTCTCTTGAGAACAGTAGCATTTTCGCAATCACATTTCCAACTTATTCTGCCATTTCTTGCTGATTCCTGATCTTGTCTCTTTCTATTTTTTTCCTTCTCTTATCTTGATTTACAATTACAGCTAGTACAGCTAACTAAAGCCATTCACATTTACTTGAACTGTTTCCTTTGGATGAACATTTATGGCCTAGATCCTTTACCTGGAGCTGGATTTGTCTGGATATCCATTTATGACCTAAAATGCTTACTAATCTAGTTCTGAGGTTATGACAAATTCAGTTCCGTAAAAGGAAACAGACCTCCCCCACCTCCTTTCAAGTAAAAAGAGAATAAACAATAGATACACAGACAATTTGAAGAACAAATGCCAAGAAGTTCTAAGGGTATAGCCAGGACAACATTAGTTTCCCAATCACAGTGAAAATTCAGGTTCCATGATGCAATTAAAAGTGTTGGTGCATTTAACAATCAGAAAGCAAGCATTTATATAGTGAAATCTCCCACAGTGATATTAAGTACTAACATTGTTTAAGATAATAGGGACTCTTTAACCCTATAAACTTCCATTATAATATCATAAATCTCTCAATTTTATGAATATGCTTTGTTGGGAACCTAGAGAATAGGACTCAACCAGCTTGTTGATATTGGATGCTATATTTATTCTAGATGCATTTGGGTCTTTTTTTTTAACCAGGTATTCTAAAACCACGGAATTTCTAGACCTGATTTTCTGTCTCTTTTTTTCTTTGGCAAAGGAACCCTTAGCAACAAAGCATAGTAGTGGATGCTTTCTACTTATATAATAATACAAGGACGGCTATCACCAAGGTGGCAGGGGTGTTACATTTTTAAGAGAGACTGGGCAATAGGTTACAGTGACAGTAACATAATTATTCTAATTCTTCTTCCTACACTTCCACTTTCATTTACACCTTGTGGTTTCATGTTCAGCAGGAAAGCCTGCAGAGATTAAGAAACCTTTCAAATACTACTGCTCTTCTTAATTACATATCATGACTGGATGACATTTTAGAACTGAAACTTAATCCAGGCAATAAGGACTTCTTATAGTTCAGGAAATCTGTTCTTCATGGGACTTTACAACTGGCTGTGCTTGAAATTTCTTCTGGACAGAAAGCCATATGCAAATTTGTTATTGGCGATGTAATTATCCTGAATAATAAAATAACAGTCATTGGTGTGAATTTTCTTGTCTCTTTTAAAGCACTACTCTTTGGCACATTATTAGGAATGTGGTTAGAATATTGTGTTTCAGCAGATCAGATTTCATTACAGTGCACAATTTACACATTGGCATTCTGTATCACATATATCAGCTTCCTGGAACAGCTGTTGAGAAGCTGAGAGCACATTGCCTCAAGAAGCAACATGAGCCAAATGCCCATTAAATCCTTCCTCTTAATCCATGCTACTGACAGAATTCCTATCATGAGAGATGAAAAGGATGTGAGATGCTCTTTTTATATATTCTTTTCCTTAGTGAAATAAAGGTTCTATCCTGTTGCTAAACTGTTAAATGGACTTTTAATAGTATAAGCGTTCTGGGGAAGTATGCAAGGAAGACTATTCATTAATACTTTCTCTTCCAACCTATTGGGGGATTTATATTAAGGAGAATATTTATGTGCCTGCAAAGATGTATCTATATGCAGGTAAACATGAAGGTAGTCCTCAACATGATCTACCTGGAGATTGAAATTACAACCTACCTGGAAGAAGATATGAGCTGGTTCCAAAGTTCCAGTGCCCCCCTCCGAGTCACATGACTTCACTTTGGGTGCTTTGCAACATGGTTGTATTTATGTTCATTTGCAACATCCCATGATCATGTTATCATGTTTTATGACACTTTTGCCAAAAGCCAGAAGTTCCCATTTTCAGCAAAACTACACCATAGCAAATAATGGATTTGTTCAACAGTCATGGAGTTCGTTTAATGTTGTTCATCTTATGATTGCTGCATTTGTCTAAAGTCCACCACAAAAAAAATCCATAAAATCGACCATCACAACATATGACTATAATGAACAGTCTCCATTATGATCGAATATCAAGGACCTGCAGTTATGGTAGTCTACCAATCGCCTTGTGTAGTCTGTTCATTATTTAATCTGGATTTCTATATTTCATTTTAAAAAATATCAAGACCCAATCTTTGAAGAAACTGAATGATGTTCAAGCACTTTTCAACCTAATCTTTTCTGAGGAAAGAAGCTGTTATTTGTCAAATGTTCAGCCAATGAAGTAACAATTGTATTTGCTAATCTGTGATTAATGCTATTGGTATTCATAAAAGTAAATGTAGGAAAACCACTTAAAATATTTAGAATGGATCTTTTGGCCATTTAAATTTAGTACTTGCTCCATTATCCTATAATGACTGCCTAAAGCCAATAGCAAAAGTATAACATAGAAGATAATTTTCACTAGAATGTCTAATGAATTGGTTTTGCATGATTATTGTACATTAAGTATTCATGCCAATATTGTGAACATTGCTGCCACAGTAGGAAGTCTAATGTAATTGACTAATTATACATTTGAACCCACCTTTGTTTTTGAAATTAACAGTTCTCACCTTTAATTGAAACTTGACTTGAGCTGGCTGTCAATAACAATATTCAATAACTGTCTGCAATATGAGTGTTATTCCGTAGCTCATGACCTAGTGTCTTATATTAATTGAATTTCCTGAGTTACGTATTCTTACCTAAACAACTTACAATATTATATATGTTTCTACATATATAAAAAAATACTCTAATGTATTATTTGAGAGGCAAGCAGTGAACATGAAGGTATTTAAGAATATAGTCAGGTTTTCAGAAGTGAAAGTGTACCACAATTGAGACCAGAATTTCTGTTATTAAATGAGACATTTGTTATGTGAGTTTTGCCCCATTTTATGACCATGCTTGTCACAGTTGTTAAGCAAATTACTGCAGTTATTAAGTTAGTAGCATAGCTGTTAAGTGAATCTAGCTTCTCCATTATCTTTACTTGTCAGAAGGTCACAAAAGGTGATCACATGACTCCAGAATATTGCAACTGAGCCAGTTGCCAAGCATCTGAATTTTGATTGTGTGACCATTGGGATGCTGCAATGGTTGTGTGAAAAGAGTCATATATCGCTTTTTCAGTGCTGTTGCAACTTCAAGCAGTCACTAAATGGACTGTTATAAATCAAGAACAACTTGTAATTCTTGTAGCCATTTTTGGATCACAGACAAAATATAATTGATAAAATACTATTCAAAGCCAGTACAATCCATTATGGGTTGGCATATTCCCAGTGATGTATTCAATGAAAACATATAATGCATGGTAAAGAAAGGACTGTGAAAAGTATAAGACTGGATTGTATAGCCCTGGAAACAATATATACAAAGAAATACTATATGTTAAATACTGTGCTCGAAACGTTTCTGTAAGTGGGGCATTGGCATACATCAGGGCTCCACTTTAGTGTTGCCAGAACTGTTCGTACATGGATTTAAGGAGCAGCACCAGAGGCCCAGACATTTTGAATCTCAATAAAGAAACCTTTCCATCCCCAACTGGGGCATTCATAAGGGTATGTAGGTCATTGACCATCTGTTCTAAACCAGAGAGACATATGGAAACTATTATGATGGTACTATCAAGTGCTCACTATTGGCCCCAGTTTGGTCTCCAGTTTAAAGGACTCTTCATTTCTCATCATGCTGGAATGACTCCATACAAATCAGTCATATTAATGACACCATTTGCAATTATCACCTAGTGGAAAATTGTTATCTAATATGCAGAGGGATTATACCATGCTAAAAAGTTAAACCCTGCCAAGCAAATCAATTTGAAAATGTGATTGTACACCTATGTGATAGCTGCCAAGTTTTGAGTTTAAAAAACTATGTTATCTTTTGCCAAGAAAAGAAAAAGATATAAAAGGTTGAAACTTGGGCAGAGTTTTCATTCCTACACTATTCACTGTAGACATCCTTTTGTGTCTGGTGTGTACCCTTTTAGTTTGGAAATAGTGCTTTTACGTTATTGAGTAAATGTTATATCAAGATATGCAAACAATGCATCAGAACCGATATTAATAGTGTAGTCTTATGCGTATTATTTAGAAGTAGATATTACTAAGTTGACTGGAATTCATCCTGACCTAAATGTGCATTAAGATTGCAGTTTTTAAAAACAAAATATATGTAATCCTTCTTATTTTGAAATTCTTAAAACCATTTACAATAAACATAAGGAAATTTAACTAAAACTATCATAACAAATTTAAAGTACCAGAACAAGCATTCCTCTGACCAAAATGTTTCTTTGCCTTCTACTTTACTTCTGGCGCTGCTTTTTCTACTTTGGAAGGAGTTTATAAACTTTACGTTTTGCTTCCAGTTCAAAAATCTTTATCTTAGGGTAGTCTCTCTCCTACAGACATGTTTTATTTGAAACAGTGAAGAATTATTAAACTGAGTTAGTGTGGAAGCTCCTTGAGTGCATGCAGAAGGGAGCCTTTCACTCTAGCATTTACAGTTTTGAAAATTATTTTTTTGTGAAAGAATTTTTATTGATTTTGTCAACAAAACAAAAAACAATGTGCTTACATATTTCAATTAACATCAATCAACTGGCTACATTTCCAACTTCTTTTATCAGTGTTTATCAAATATATTAAAATGATTCCCAATTTATTCCTTTCATTTCTTTAACCATCTATTTAACTTATTAACAATCATATATTGATCTTTATATTGTACTCATGGTCACGCGGACCCCAATTCCTGATACTTATCAGTTTCTAGAATCAAAAGACTGGTCTCATATAGTTTTTTTATTTTTTCTCTTATCCCTATTTCCAAATTATCCTCCATATTTAAATCTATTTTCATCATTCAAAATCTTTAAGTAGTTCTCAGTCTAAACTTAAAACAATGTCTTTCTAAAATCTATACATATTAGCATATTTATCTATTTCATATCTCTACTGTATCATTTTTCATTAACATTTAAATTCCTTTTATGCCTTTTCATATCTTAATTCAATTTTTGATAATTAACAATGAATTGATTAATTCAGTTTTAGACTAACAGTTTTAAACATCCCCTTATCTTGCAATCTCAACAGAAACAATTTATAATTATATCCATTAGTATTTATTAAATTTCTATACCGCCCTTCTCTCCAAAGGGACCCAGGGTGGTGTGCAGCTGATAAAAACATACAAGTACTACAATTTGAAAACACAGTTAAAATGAAATATTATACATGGCTGGAAAATTTAAGTGACCAAATGCTAAAACCAATTTAAAAACCAAATACAAAATTTAAAATTCAGATGTTAAAAATGCTTTACAGGGAAAGGTGTGACTAGGCCAAACCAGCCTGGATAAAGATGTGTGTTTTTATGGCATGGCGGAAAGCACGGAGGTTGGAGATAGTTCGAATCTCAGGGAGGAAGTCATTCCAGAGGGTGGGTGCTGCCACAGAGAAGGCTCTTCCCCTCGGGATCACCAGCCGACATTGTCTGGCCCATGGCACACTGAGGAGGCCCTCTCTGTGGGAGCGTACAGGTCGGTGGGAGGTATTAGTTGATAGAACGTGGTCCTGTAAATATTCAGTTAAATTAATATCTTAGATTCAACACTAAAAAAAAAGAAAACCAGAAAAAAGAATGTATAAAGAAAAACAGAAAGAGAGAAAAAAAGAACAAAAGAACAAAAGAGTAAGAAAATGAGAGAAAGGAGCAAAAACATATTACTTGTGTGGATTTATATTCCCTTCATTTAAAACCTTTGGATAAATTATGATATATATGTTGGTCTAGGTGTGTTTGGGTTTTCGTCCGTGTAAGATTGAGAATATCGTGGTGACATTTCGGTAAGGTCTCACTTGCCATCTTCAGACCGGTGC
>JANHFO010010586.1:0-17513 GCA_032468095.1 Pareas carinatus | reverse complement strand
TACCATTTAGAGCAAGGAAACAAGTCAGATAATAAAACATTAAACAGTCTTTAAAAATGGTTGATATGCTTACTTTTTCCCTGTTATCTGTTCTTTTGTATTCAAATCAGGCCTCAGGATGATAATGTAACACTTGGGGATGAAGATGCAGCCCAAAAGGCCAGCACTGGAGGACAAGATGGAGAAGACCTGAACAGCTACCATGTACTTTCCTTTGGTGCTGAGGTAGGTAGGAACGAAAGATATCCAGACGCTGCAGAAGACCAGCATGCTGAAAGTGATGAGCTTGGCTTCATTGAAAGCCCCAGGCAGCTTCCTGGCCAGGAAAGCCGCCGTGAAGCAGATGGCAGCCAGGAAGCCCATGTATGAAAGCGCACCATAAAACATTATGACAGAGCCTTCATTGCACTTCAGGACAATCTCTTCAGGTTGGGAGTGAATGTCAGACTCAGGAAATGGAGGAGAAACCCCCAACCAGATGATACAGATGAGAGCTTGGAGACTAGAGCAAGAGAAAACAATGCGGTTGGCCAAACTCTTTCCCAGCCATCTCTTGACCCTATTTCCTGGTTTTGTGGCCAGGAAGGCCAGTACCACCATTAATGTTTTGGCCAAAACTGAAGAAACAGCAGTTGTGAAGATAATGCTAAACATTGTTTGTTGGAGAAGACAGGTAACTTTCCTTGGTTGGCCAATGAAGAAGAAAGAGGTCAACAAGGAAAGCAGGAGGGAGATGAGGAGGATGTAGGAGAGATCCCGGTTGTTTGCCTTAACTATTGGAGTTTGTAGAAATTTAATGAAGATTCCTAACACAAAGCTGGTGATTAATGATAAGAATAAGGCCAGGAAAGTCAGGATGATGCCCAAATATTCTTCATAAGACAGGAAAGTTATAGTCTTAGGAACACATTGATATTGACCTTTGTTTGGATGCTGACCTTCTGGACATTTGTGGCAATCAGTTGCATCTAAGAAGAAGTTGATGAATGGTTTTAGAATAACTGGCCTCAATTCTATTTCTCCTTAAATTAAATTAATTAACATAAAAGCCATAAAAAGCCATAAAAGTCCCCAATGTCATTTAGAATAAAATGCTATGGAATACAGAGTGTGATCAGTGCATTAAGCCGCCCTGAGTCCATGGAGAGGGACGGCATATAAACACGAATAAATAAATAAATAAATAAATAAATAAATAAATAAATAAATAAATAAATAAATAAATAAATAAAGACTTCTGTTTTTTGAAAGTATTATAAGTTAAGGCAAACGAACTGCTTAATTTAAGCAATAATATTGACTGAACTTCATTGGAGTGCTATTGTCTCTCTAAGATGTCCTTGGTGTAATGAAGCAGAATAAACAGAGAAAATCCTAATAAGAAACTGAGAATTAAGCAGGAAATTAAATTTAGTCTCCCCATACCATCCTAACTCCCTTTGTTATAAGCCATTATGTGTCTGGAAAGGTTAAGGAACATACCATCCCTAATAAATGAAGCTTTGTCTTATTAACAGTAAGCATTGATTATGATTATTATCCAGTTTGGTGTTGAAACTTGGCAATCACATATACAGACTTTCTTCAGGATTATCTGCCCTAAACATGGTCCTGTAGCCACAATTTATTTTAGTGTGTTGTTAGAATTGAGCCATTGCACTTTGTACATTGTGGTTTATTATTTAAAATGTGGGAGTCTAATCTCTAGGCGTTATTTTACTATAGTGGCTAGTTTGACTTTGCTCAATGATACTTTAATTGGTTGTTCATCTTTCTTAAATTCAGGTATAAAATTTAATGCATCAAACAGCTTCAAAGTACTGCATCCTGTGTGACAAGCAGCTGGCATTTAAAATTTTTGTTACCAAAATTTATATTAAAAGTAGATCACACTCAAGCAATATGCAATAAAAAATATTTATAGAAGTCATTCATGCATTCATTCACTCACTCACTCACTCATTCATTCATAATAGAGATCTATTTTCCATTCATAAAGAAAACTTCTTCCATTAGGCTCTTTAACTACTGCATGTTGATCTCTCTCTCCCTCTTCCTCTCCCTCCCTCATGGTGTGAAGCAGGGTTGTTAAATTTAATTTCACTCAGGATCACTGCCGCTAGAGGCCACTCTCCTGCCACAGCTGTCCCTCTGGCCATGGCCACCCCCTTGCCATGGCTGTCCCCCCCTGGGGAGATGTCCCACTCACTTCCAGGGTTGCCAAGATCCAAGGAGGCTGTGGACTGGATCTGGCCCAGGGGCCTTGGGTTTGACACCCCTGGTGTAGGGTCTGGATATTTGAGGGACTCTCTCTCTCCTTTGGTTGCTGCCCATTCTATCTGATCTAGCAAAGCTGGCATGTTGCAGGTCTCATCGATTAACAAGTACCAGCTGATGGAACCCAAGAAGTGCATCTTGTTTGCTGTAGTGCTTGTCCTCTGGAATGACATCTACCCCTCCACCACCTGCCCCTCCCCAGGCAAGCCCTGGAGAGTAGTTCATCTCAAGTAATGTTATTTTTCTGGAAGTCTGCTTTTTTGGCTTTTTTCTTTGATGCTGTTTTTATATTGGAGGATGCCCACAGTTGTTGGAGCCAAGCAGCTTTAATTTATAAGCTGCCTGGCTCTAATACAACTCTGGGTATGCTCCAAATCAATACATTCATCCCAATTTTCATCCAGAACCTCAGAGTAAGAGCATTTCCTTTTTAAAAAACAGCAATGACAGACCCACAAGTTGCTAGTGAGAAACTATGGCTGTGGAAGGAGAAATCCCTCCTGGGCTGACCAACCTTTCTGAGTGGAGATGGTTCCTTCTGCACACAAGGAGCAAGCATAGCAGCAAGGGGCCTTTCCTTCCAAAACCACTTTGGCCTGTCCAGGGAGACAGCTTTTAGTGCATCTGGATTGAGGAAGGTCCTAAAACAAGGTACATGAAAGAGTGTTAGGTGCTTCTCATGGAACTTTCAGAGGGAAAGGGAAGATTCAGAGTGGCCGATCACCCGAAATTAGGTAGCTTCTGCATCCATCCTGTTGGAGAGATCAAACAGCAGTTTCACAAGAGAACAGAAGAGAGGAAAGTGAAAAACAAAACTTCACTGGTAGGTTTTAAGTCAGAGTTCCTAATAAATTTTCCTTCCAAATCAAAAGTTTGTACTTGGCTAGTGTTAGAACTTGAGAAGGAAGCAACAAGAAATAAACCTGGAGTTGCCCTGAGAAGCAAAGTGAAAATGAACCAATAGGAATCTTCAGTTGTGTGACCTGCAATGCTTTTAGTATGTTCATGTTCTCTCTTGAAAACAAGCTGGTATTAAATCACAACCAAGAGCAATCCTTGAAGGAAGAGTCAAAGAGATGAATAGTCATACAATATTTTGCCTGATGAGAAAGGAGGAGAATTTATCAGAAAAGAGGATTTCTACAGTGAAAACAGTCCTCTAAAAAGGTTGGTTAAATGGCAAATAGGAGATGAAAGAAGCAACCAAGAGCAAGAGACACCAAGATATTTTGCACTGCTGAATCCCAAAACCGTTGTGAGCCCCTTACAAATGAGACAGGCTCTGAGTAGTCTGAAGAACAAAAACAAATACTGTAGAATGGCAGACAGAAAAATGGAGACATAAAAAGGGGAGGATGTAATTACAATCTATGAGAACAGACAGAAAAGAATCACAGCAGTCAATGATTTGCTATTATATGGATGTTCATGCCTTTGTTAGTTCTCATCTGGATTACTTCAATTTATTTTACATGGGGCTGCCCCTGAAGGACACCCAGAAAGGTCAGCTGCTACAAAATGCAAAGGAAAATCTTAGTACTCTTATAGACAGTAACGCTGCTGCTATGGAAACTGCCTTGACCTTTTAACTGATATATTTCCACGTCCAATTCAAAGTGCTGGTCACCATCAACCAATCACTATATGGCTAGAGATGCCAAATCTTGGCAGTTTTATTCTTTGATTGCATAGTTTTCTTGATAGATTGCAGGAATGCTGTTGATAAAGGATGATCCAGTCTGGGTCAGTCACCGGGACCAGAGGTTTGATTTTCTGAGCTTTCAGACTCATGCTGGAGCCCATCCTCAGGGAGCTTTTTTCTAGCAGTGTGTGTGCTTTGGGCTATTCTGTGTGTGGTATTTATTTATTTATTTATTTGTTCAAATTTTTATACCGCCCTTCTCCCCGAAAGGACCCAGGGTGGTGTACAGCCCCTTAAAACACATTAAACATAACACAGACAATTTAAGAAACAATTAATATATATATAACAAGGCTAAATTTTAAAACCGCAAAATAGGACCAATTTTGGCCAAAATATAAAATGTAAAATATTTAAAATTACTATCATATTAAAACGGAAGAGGCGTGATTAGGCCAGGCCAGCCTGTATGAAGAGGTAGGTTTTCAAAGCACAGCGGAAAGCACGGAGGTCCGAGATAATGTGAATATCTGGGGGGAAGTCATTCCAGAGGGTGGAAGCTGCCACAGAGAAGGCTCTCCTCCTGGGGGTCACCAGCTGGCATTGTCTGGCTGACGGCACCCTGAGGAGGCCCTCTCTGTGGGAGCAAACAGGTCGGTGGGAGGTATTAGCTGGCAGAATGCGGTCCTGTAGATAACTGGGTCTTAAGCTATGGAGCGCTTTAAAGGTCATAACAAGCACCTTGAAGCGCATCCGGAAGCCCACCGGCAACCAGTGCAGCTCGCGCTTGAGGGGGCCAAAGGGCCCTACCATTGGCCCCCATAACCCCCTGAGCGGCCGCATTCTGTACCAGTTGGAGCTTCTGGACGCGACCCAAGGGGAGCTCCATGTAGAGAGCATTACAGTAGTCTAGGTGGGCCGTGACGAGTGCCTGAGTGACCATCCACATGGCGTCGCGATCTAGAAAGAGGCGCAACTGGCGTACCAGGTGAACCTGGTAAAAAGCCCCCCTGGTGACGGCTGCCACATGATCTACCAAGGACAGCCATGCATCCAGGATGACGCTCAAGTTGCGGATCCTTTCCGTGGGGGCCAGGGTTTCGCCCCCAATATCCAGCGATGGAATAAGCTGGCTATATCTCGACGCCGGCAACCACAGCCACTCGGTCTTGGAAGGATTGAACTTGAGTCTGTTGCACCCCATCCAGATCCGCACAGCCTCAGGACACTGGGACATCACTTCGGGACATCACTTGGACAGCATCATTATATGGTGCCTGTTGTATGTGGCTTTTAAGATATTGTTTGGGGTGTTGATGGCTGGCTATTAAGTTGTTGGCTGTTGTTTCCTTGTGTTGCTGAGCCCTCGCCTCCTAAATACTTGATAAGCAGGTGGTAGATCAGCACTTCTTTGATTGACAGGTGCCTGTTTTCCAGGCTTCATGGAGGGGCAATGCTTGTAACTATGTAGAACAGATGGGGAGAAAGATAGCCACCAGATTACAAGCAAGTGGTTAGACGAGGAGCCTCACATTGCAATAAACAAGGACATACCTTCAATTTTTGTAGCTACTGAAATTGTTGGATGAGCAGACACAAAAACAGCCAGGGAAGTTATTGAAGCCTGGGAAACAAGTTCCTCATCAGTTAACAGGAGTGCTGATTTGGTGATCGAAATGATTTTTTGCCATAACAGAGAGCAAACATCAGAGGAAAGGTCTATGGGCCCCAAGAAAGATCTTATTGATGTCCTCACCATTAGTCTACAAGGATTAAAAATGCATCAAAAATGTTTCTGTTAGTCTCTACCTGGTCAAACCTCTTGGTCCAGATTCTATTATTCTTGTGAAGAGTGAATCTCATCTCATCAAATCCCCTTTGTCTGCCTATCTTCCCAAACGTAATTGCTCCAAGGGTCTGGTTGGAAAACACTATCCATTTCATGATGTCATAAGCAGCAACCAGTTCCCCTTTTTCATCCAAATACACGCCTTCTATGGAAGTATTGTAAAAGTGGGCATTTCTTAGGAAAGAGTGAAGCTGGAATGGGAGGAAAAATTACGTCAGTGTTCTGAAACATGGAACCAATTCAGCCCTATTCCTTCGATTGTTAATCCTCAAAGATAACAGACTTGCATATCTGGGCAAACAAATGGCTTGCTAATTTTTCCTCTTTGGAGATATTGAAACACATGTAAACACTAAGGTTCCCTCTATTAGATATAACTGGACTGAATGGCCCCAAGGTTATGTTTTAGGCAGGAGTGTAAGCATTTTAAATACTAACACTTGTTGGATTTTCTGCTGAAAGTAGCTTTAGGATGTTAAGATCATTTCCAGTTCTACCAAGTAAGCAAAGAAGGTTTACAATAAATATAATCACTAGCAGATTATCCTCCCTCTGGAACGACCTCCCCCCAGAGATTTGCACTATCTCAGACCTCCGTGCTTTCCGCCGTGCCATAAAAACCTACCTCTTTACCACGGCCGGGTTGGCCTAATTCACATTCCCTTGCCTAAAGATCTTATTAATTTTAATTTTAATTTTAGATCTGGTTTTAAATTGGTTTTATATTGCGGCTTTAAATTAGCCACTGAAATTATGCTATTTTTAAATTTTCTTTTAATATGTGCTGTTTGTTTCAATTGTTTCAATTGTTTCAATTGTTTTATATGGCTGTGCACCGCCCTGGGTCCCTTCAGGGAGAAGGACGATATAAAAATGTAAATAAAATAAATAAATAAATAAATAAATTAGTAGAATGGGATAATATAGAGAAGGCAGACTTTCCTTTTTGTTCTCAATTATTCCTTTGATTACTCTAATAAATCATGTTACTAGCTCAATCCAAGAATCAATAATTTTATGTCACTATCTGCCCAATTATAATTGAACCCTATTACAATGGAGGAATAGAAAGCTGGTTTCCTCAACAGCAACTAGAGAAGGTAAGAGTTCATGAGAGAACATGCGATAGGTAAGACTTCTCCTCTGTAGGATCATAATACTGTTGGAGTTGGAAAGGATCAAAAAGATGACCTTGTGAATGTAGGCAAATATGTGTGTCACAGGATATTGTATGATCTGATCTGAGTTGGTTTCCAGGACCAGAGGTCTGTTTTTCCAAGCTTTGGACTCGTGCTGGAGTCCATCATCAGGGAACTTTTCAATCTTCAGAATGGATCCTGGAGGTTGAAAACTTCCCTGAGGATGGGCTCCAGCATGAGTCTGAAAACTTGGAAGAAGAAACCTCTGGTTCCAGTGACCAACTCAGACTGGATCCAGGAAAGATGAACTTGTCCAAACCTGTGAACCTGCAGAATAATCAATCCTCAAGAAGTGGCTCCCCAGCCTCTTCTCAAAAGCCTCCTGAGATGAACAATTGACAACTTCCATAGGTAGACTATTGCATGGATCTTACAATTAGGATGTTTTTCCTTGTTCTTTAATAACATCTAGATAATTGCAACTTAAACCCATTTTTCTAGTCCTAATTTCTGCAGCCATGGAGAATAGATCACAACCATCTTCCTTATGGCACCTTTGTGAACATTGAGATAATATCTCCCTTCAGTTGTCTTTTCTAAAGACTGAGGATCCCAGGTTCCTTCACCAAGTTCTCCTACGGCATGCCCTCAAATCCCTCTATCCTTGCCATTTCCTTCTAAATCTGTTTTCACCTATCCCTCACCTTTTGGAGAACAGACTCCAGGTGTAGTCTCACCAGTACAGTACAGTATAGAAAAGAAAAGCTGTGGGATGGGGATGGAAGTGTCAGCAGAGACTATGGAATGGATCAGGTAGAAATGCTTTCTGAGTCCACCACACACATCATAAACCAGAATGCTGATCATTTCTTCAGCAACAAATGAGAAGGAAAAATCAATACCTGCCATGACTGAATCTTCAATTGACCTTGCCTGCCATTGTGGACCATTGTCTTCTGTCTGGATTTAGATAAATGTGCAGCACTTAAGGCATGCGCCAAAGTCTGGAGGATGCTGTAAATGTTGTAGCTGTCTAGCGACAGGTTTTTTTCAACCATCTCTTTAGGCAGAGAATCCAGGTTTTCCTTCTCTTGACACCGTATCCTTCCTCTCCTTGATAGTCCATGCCTTGAATATAAGCAGTTAAATGCCGTCCTCTGAAAATGGATCAAACTTCTTACAAATTTCCAAGTTGTACCATAGTTCACTTCTTTGTTTCTGTGGATTAAGAAAGAAAAGAAGCTATGTGTTTGCTCGGAAAACAGAATCTCATGGTCTAAGTTCAAGGAGATATCCCATGAAGCTGTGGTGACCCAGACTTTACCCACAATGGGCCTGATAATGTTTTCAATTATACTTTGTATAAGCTTTATTGTGCCATAGAAAAAGCGATATTCTCCATAATAAATCAGAACACTGATTTTGTTCCAAAGATGAAATACTTCAAGTGCAAAGCTCATTTTTTCTTTGTTTAGAACTGGTGTGCGGTACATGAAAGCCACACAAATTGCATTCTGGACGAGCACTGGGACCAAGGTCCCGATGAATCTCTCTCCATTTTCAGAGTCTGGAGTAATGACACCGATCCAATTCCATCCGAAATGCAGGAGCATCTTAGCAATCCCTTGGTAGAAATGTTCTTCTTTGGGAACCATCCGGTACATGAACGGGAACTGATTTTTCTCATTCAGAGTTTGAGAAACAAAACCGTAACTGACCTACAGATGAAGGGATAAGACATGTTTTTCCCTTGGTCCCTGGTTTCCAGGACAAGCCTCAGGTATATGCTTGCTTGCATTAAAGCGTTCTAAGTAAATTATTTGTTATGATACAAAGAGGGTGGAATCTTGCAGGAACCTTGAGTGAAAGCTTGTATTTGAGAAACTACAGACTGACATCTCCTAGGAAGACCATTTTTTTCTTTTTTCTTCTTAGCTGGTTGGCAACATCCAATTTTTAAATACTATTTTATTGAAAACTATAACTAAATAGGTAAGAACTAATACAAAAAAGTAGAAAGTGCAGAAATAAAGACATAGAAAGAAAAATAAAAAATAGTAAAGAAAAAGAAAAGGAATATATAAAGAAATGTCTTCTTGCTTTATTGCAACAAATATAAACAATTTTAGTAATTTATCACCTTCTCTTCAATACAACAAATTATCTCTCTGGCCAATATCCCATCACTTGTGTATAAACAAATACATAAAGCCTCCATGCTCAGTCTGATCAGCAAATGTCCACTAAGGGTTATCCGAGATAACATATCTATTTTAATCTTGCTCAAATAAACCAACTTCCTTTTACTTTTAACAATCCAAATTTTAATCATGATTGGAGAAGATAAGGCACTATTAGTAAAATGAATTTTAAAAACACTTAATGTGACCTATATTATTGTAAATATTGCTTCTTAGCTTCAAGAACTCTGTAGCTTGTAGTATCTTTAATAAAATGGGATTAAAAGAGTTAAGATTTTATTGCCTTTGCTTATGGATAATGTTCAAGTTAAAATGCAAACAAGCTTCAGCCCCACCTACTTCCTAACCTATTACAACCAACTTCAAATAAGCATGCTTTTTCCAGCAGGATCTGCCCATGTTATCTCTTATACCTGTGGGATTTTTTAAATGTCTGACACGACATTAACTCAAAGTGATGAGCCCAAATACACAGCAGCAATCTGGCACAGCAGAAAAATGGAAATAGAGCATCTATACAACATATTTCAAAAAAATGGATATCCAGTCAACTTTATCAAAAAGTCCCTGACCACCCATCCCGACACAGTACAATCATCACAAACTCTAAAAGGAATTACCGTACACTGTCATACTTCAAGAATATCTCAGAAACCACCAACAGACTACTAAAATCACATGGAATAAGTATAGCACACATCAACTAAATTCCTTCAAAACATCCCAAGCAAACCAAAAGACCCTGCAACCCAGAAGAAAAAAAACAGGACTCATTTATAACATACAGTATAATGACTGTAACAACCACTATGTAGGACAAACAGGCAGAAGACTGGCAGAACGCATACATGAAGACCAACTAGCAGCCAGAAGACATGATAAAAACTCTTTAATTTCATAACATACTGTAGAGACAGATTTAACTATAGTTTCAATTGGAAAAATGTGACCATCCTAGACCAAGCCAAGTCCAAAAACGCTACAAAATTTCTAGCACTCTGACAAATTAACCATCAATAGACACATAGACATTAACAACATCTATAGACCATGCAAAAGAAACAGCTAACCAAAAAAGGGAACAAACAGACCCAAGTGCCTCTCTACCAGCAATCAGCACCCAGATCAGCATAGATTAACCCCAGGGTTAACATCAGACCAACAATCAAACAATCAAGTAAACAATACCCCAATCAAGAAACTGCCAAAGAAGCCAACAGCAAACAGCCCAACCAAAGAATCTCTAAGACCACCCACACCAATACTGACAGGGCAAGACACTTGATTAGAATATAAACTGAGATCAAACTCTACTCTTTACTAGCACTGATGATGTTACCTAGTTTGGGTAATGAAACATCTGCAAGAAAACAAGCAAGCTCAGAGAGCACCAAGGACCCCTCAAAGTAGAAATAAACATACTTTTTTTTCCAGCCATGTCATTATTGTCATACCTGTGGGATTTTGTAGATATCTGACATGGTTGAAATCTGTTTAGAAGTATCAGAATGAGTCCCTTCAACGATTGCCAGCAAACCGGTCTTTCTCCCACAGTAGTAGTTTGGAATATTGGTTTGTTCAGTTGATAGCAGGTCTGCCATGGCTTCAGAAGTGCTCTTTGCATCAAAATAATTATCCAATATATTGTAGCCCAGGGTGATGTTGGCCAAGAGTTTAGGGTTGTGGTTGATCTCATCAATAGTAAAAAGAAAGGACAGGATTTTCCAGTACAATATTTGCCCTTTGCTGCAATAAAATATTTGCATCAGATCAGCCTTTTTCTGATTTTCTATTCAGTGACGCACTACCTATCACATTCCTCATTACAGAACTCCAAAAACCTTCCTTGACATGTACTTAAATTTCTTCTGAGATCTCATGAGCATCTTCCACCTCAGAAGTTTTATGGGGAGGCACTGCATTAAGGGATGAGGATTTTATTAAATAGTGGATTAAATAAATACTTCTACATTCTACATTGACAAGGAACTTTTTCACTTATTAACAAAAACACAAAATATACAGATTCTGGCACATCCAGTCTCTAAATGTAGAGGACTCTTGTTAGGGAGAAAAAGAAAACATATTTTGCCTCTTAGGATCTTTGCCCTCAGAAATACACTTCATTGATCAACACTAATGTGTCAAGCAATAGAAGCAGAAAGATTATCAAAATTAATAATCAGATAGTCATCAAAAGTTGTTGAGTAACTCGTTTCCAAAAAGATTTCTCAATGTGGAAAAGACAATGGGAGAGGTAGCAGGCAAGAAGCAATAAGTATATTAGCAAATCAGAGAATGAAGCTCCTACAAATTACAGTATATGAACACTGTTACACACTCCACATATTTCTCAGTGTTCCTTTTAATCTCATATTTTATAATCTGAATTCAGTTTTCATTCATTTTGGCTATAGAATTCTATTACAGGTTTAGAAAACGGTTTAAGGCAGTGTCTGGGTGTTTTTGTTATGCTGTATCTATAATCAGAAAACTTCCAACTCTGTTATTCTATGTTCTAAACATCAAAATCATGATCATCGTCAGAAACCCATGGTATTTCCTATGACATTCTGTGAAAATGAAAGCTAAACTTTGAAGAAGCAGGATAAGAAGAGTATTGATGCTTTTGAACTTTGGTATTGGAGAAGGCTCCTGAGAATACTGTGGACAGCGAAGAAAGCAAACAAATGAATCATGAAACAAATCAACCCAGGATTACTTGAGACACAAGTGACCAGGCTAAAATTATCCTATGTTGTACAAAGACCTAGCTCTTTGGAAAAGGCTCTAATGCTGGGAAAAGTACAAAGAGAAGACCAGGTTAGGGACAGAATGTCATGGAGAAAATCAAACTATGTGTTTCCTCGGGACTGACAAAGACTTGATCACATATAATTAATTAATCAATTTTATTGAGCAGATCTTGACTACAAAAGTTCATGTCATTATTTTTGAATTATACTTGACTTTTTCCATCAATTATACTTGACTTTTTTCTGGTCTTTGACACATCGTTGTTTTACCTCATTAGAAGGACAAATGATGAAACTGAGACTCAGATATTTTGGTCACCTAATGAGAAGAGAGTACTCTTTAGAAAAGGCTGGGAAAGATGGGAAGCCAAAAGAGAAGGGGACGGCAGAGAATCGGATGGCTGGATGGTGTCACCAATGCAACAGGCACGAGTTTGGGAAGACTGTGGGAGGCTGTGAGGGACAGAGAGGCCTGGGGGTCTATGGTCCATGGGTCGCATAGGACACGACTTAACAAGTGAACAACAACAAGCATGTTGTTGCCTTTCTGTGCATCTGTATATTCAGATGAACTTTATGTGCATCAGACTGAGCAAACATCATATAGTTTATTATACTCAATGTCCATCATGATCAAATAATAATGGGATTGCTGATGGGAAGATACAGACAGAGCAACTGCAGCGAGATTATTATGTGCTCAAAAGTGGAAATGTTCAGTACTTTCCACAACAGAAAAATGATTGATGAAGATGACAGAACTTACAGAAATGATTGAACTGACTTTCCTAGTTGGAGAAAAGATAATTATATTTATTGCTCACTGGAAATCCCTTATAAACTTTGATGATTATAGTAGGAAAAAAATTAGATAACAAAAAACCAGATTTTTGTTTTGTAACCACAGACTAAGAGATAATTTTATAATCATACTTGCATTTATTGCAAAAGAAACTGGGAGCTTTTTTCTATTTCTTTTTGCACTTTTTTCTTTTCTTTCCCTCCCCTCTATTTCTTTTCCTTGCTTCTAGCATGGAGCTTTGAGAAACTCAAAAGAAAAATCAGGTGAATTATATATAAAAAGGGCTTTGCTCAGTTATTGTCTTATATTGTTCAGTGAAAGTAATAAATATCTGATTCAATGATACAGTATGCCCACAAGCTACCTTGGTTTCCTTGGATTAATGCTAGAAATATCTGAAACGAATGACAGCAGCTCCCGAGTGAGAGGTAGCAGAGCTTGGAGAAATATTTCATATTTCCTTCTCCCTAAAGATAGTAAAAAGTAGTAACTGGTGAGATCAATTTTTCTCCATGGATAAGTCAGAGAACGGGTCATCAGGGGCCCATGAAAGCTAAATCACATTTAATAGTATCAAATTCAATTCTGTCAAATGGCTTACTTTGCAAGTCTGGTGGAAGGAGACTGGTGGAACACAAATGGGTAGAACAGGACAGGGGTTGCAGGGAGAATCCCACCAATATGGAAGTCTCCTAATCGATAATAACTCTGGAACCCATCCTGATCTGCGATGAAATTCAATGGGCATTTCATCCTTGGCTTCCTGCTAGCTGCACTGGGCAGAAGCAACAGGAGCAAGAGTAGAGACCATAATGTTCCAGCTCTACCTTGGAAAGTCCCTTCCCTTCTTGCTGAATTCAAGGTCATATCAGGAACCTATCAGGAACTGAATCGGCTCATGGTTTCAACACTAACAAAGAGGACTGCATAAAATCTTACATTGGCATTGTCTCTATACTTGCCCTTACTCTCAGTCTAAGCTCCCCATGGTACACAATGATTTTATTTTGTCATTAGCTATCAGGGCATGAAAGGGAAGGTGTCACATCAGGCTGAATGCAGTGGGGATCAAAGATTACCTTTGGGTTTTGGACAAATCACTATATTTTGCTAATTATAAGGTTGTGATGCATTTTTTCTCTCCATGTTTCTGAAAGTAGGTGCAGAAATGATGAAAAAGTCTCTTAACTAGTTCCCTACGGTGAATATAAACTTGAGCTGATCTTTAGAGGTGGGAAGGATCAGGATAAGTGTATGAGTATGTAATATACCATTATCATACAACAGGGACTCTGCATGGATACATACTTCTAAACATGGATTAGATAAATAATGTCTTCCGCTAATTCATATTTTTCCTCCATTTGGACAAGTCTTGTCTGTCTGAACTGGAAGGACCAATGGATACCTTGAGGTGATTGTTCAGGTCCAAGTTTTACCCTGGGTCAAATGTTCACATCAGAAACAACCCTGATTTTTATCTGGTGAGTTATTCATGAGTCTCACCAAGGATGTTTTGGAATGCCTTTTAGTTCCTTAAAATCTAAAAATGAATTAAGAAATAAGACTCTTATCCAAAATCTATTTGAATAGGAGGAACAGAAATTTTATTTATTTATTTATTTATTTATTTAGATTTATATACCGCTCTTCTCCCGAAGGACTCAGGGCTTATGGGAAAATAGAAACAGATGAGTGTGCTGATGATGCTACCTAGTTTGGATAATGAAATGTCTACAAGAAAACAACCAAGCTCAGAAAGCACCAAAGACCCCTGAGGTGAATTTCTACTCTATGGCAGCAATAAATATTGGATTGGATTGAAGTGTATTTGTTGCATATGTATTTGTGTGATGCTATATTTTGGGCTCAAAATCCAAATGATTTGCATAAAATTTTAGATAGATTATATACCATAGTGAGAAGTGCAGATCTAAAAAAAGGGTCTCTGTGTATGTGCGATTGTTTCTCAGTGCTTTATTTTATTCAGGTGTGTGTAAACCATTTTTTCATTCTAAAAGTAATATATTCAACCATTAGTACAGAGCACTGGAATTATCCTCACAATTAAACAAGTATTTTAAGTGCCTCAGAACAGGATAGATGAATGTTTGCCCTATTGCCATAAACTTGACTTTAACCTGCCTTTTCCTTTGAACTCACCCATCTTCTTCTCCACAGATGTTTCCTTCTGCACACCAGGAACACCCATAGCAGCAAAGGGGTCTTCCTTCCAGAAATATCATGGTCTGTTTAGGTCAACAGTTTTGGTACATCTGGATGACAGAAGGGTCTAAAAGAAAGTGACAAAGAAAAAGGGTGAGTTGCCACCAGTGAAATATGCCATGCAGGATCCACCGAAATGTGTCATTTCAAGGAAGAAAAGAACTAGTATAAGACCTCTGCAGTCTTAATGCTGAAATACTTTCCATGCAGCTTTATATTATCTACCACTTGAAAGAATGGGGATCCTTTACAACTTTATGACTGCATGAACACAAACAGAAGTATTGCCAGTCTCTTAAATCCCTGCTAAGTTGTGATGTTTAAATTATAGTTTATGAAACTGAACCATAATCACTTGGACTTTTATTTAAATTTTGTTGTTTTTAAACCAATCGTTGTGTCAGGAAATCAGTAAGCCATTGAGTTAGATTGGAATATTGCATTCAGCTTTGGTTTCCATGATACCAAAAAGGTGTTGAGACTCTGGAACGAATACAGAGAAGAGCAACAAAGATGATTAGGGGACTGGAGACTAAAATATGTGGAATGGTTGCAGGGGTTGGGCATGTCCAGTTGAATGAAAAGAAGGACTAGGAGCAACATGATATATTTATTAAATATTTATTAAATTTTTTAATTTAATAGAAATGTTCCAATATCTAAGGGCTGCCCCAAAGAAGAGGGAGTCAAGCTATTCTCCCAAGCTCCTGAAGGCAGGACAAGCAATGCATAGAAAATAATCAAGGAGAGAAGCAACTTAAAACTAAGGAAAAATTTTCTGGCAGAACAATTAATCTGTAGGACAACTTGCCTTCAAACATTGCGGATGCTCCATCACTGGGGGCTTTTAAGAAGAAACTGGACAGCTGTTTATCTGAAATGGTATGGGATTTCCTGTCTGAGCAGGGGGTTGGACTAGAAGACCTCCAAGGTCGCTTGCACACACATAATACACAAACTAATAACAGATACAAACTCAAAGTGAACCGATCCAGACTTGATTGCAGAAAATATGACTTCAGTAATAGAGTGGTCAATGCCTGGAACTCACTATCTGATGATGTTGTTACATTATCAAACCTCAATAAATTTAACCTCAAACTGTCTACAGGGGAGCTCACTCCATTTCTAAGACATCTGTAAAAGGGGCGTGCAATGTGCACTAACATGCCTACCGTCCTTATCTTATTGTCCCCATTTGCTTGTACTCATTTATATGTTTATATAGTATGTTTTTACTTATACTTGTTTTTGTTGTTTTTTCTCATATATGCTTGACTAAATAAACAAATAAAATACGGTTTTGTTGTACCCTGCTCTATCAAATTCACTGTTAATTGTCCTCCATCGATACTCTTGCTTCTACCACTTCATCTCCTGGAGATTCTTGGACAACCAAGATAGTCAAGAGAAAGAACCTGCTCAGGGGCAATTTCACTGAGAATTTCCAGTGGCAAAATAAATCCTTGACAATTTCATCCAAGAGATTGTCTGGAAATTTCTAAATGGACCCATCAGAATTTCACTGGATCCGTGAGGCATCTGGGAGAGCTCAGCTGAAAGAGAGGGGGTATCAGTCTCATCTAGTCAGGAACTGATTTGACCATGACAAAAGAAGAATATCCAGATATCCAGATCATTCAACAAGTGTCCCAAAATTAGAAATAAGGCCTAACATGTCATCATCAATGTGTACTGGGGCTGAGATCACATGAGTCAAGTCCATGAACTCTTAGGGTCTAATAGATTAATAACCACAGGAAACTTATACTCTTCCAATGCCATGGGGGGGGGGGAATCCAGTGACAAAGTCAAAAGAAAAAAAAGATGGAATACAAAGTTGGTCTATTTGATCATGGTTAAAAAGGGATATATTGCTATTTTGGATGGATTTGCTGTCATTTTTCTGGGAAAATTTAGAGTATTGGATTTGTTACATGTTATAGGCCTTCTCTGCTGTTGCTCAGGCTCTGTGGAACATTTTGGCCCCAACATGTAAGGTTGGCCCCATTCGTCCTATATTTTTTGTAAGGGCCTAAAATCCTGGCTCTGCCATTTGGCCTGAGGCTTCAATGGGGAAACCATACAATGGAAGTGGCTGATCCAGTAACAACAGGTCTCACCTTCCCGATTCTGCCCGTGCCCTCCACAGATATATTTTTTTAATTTTTGCTTTTAATTTATTTATGTTTTAATGTATATCATCATCATCATCATCATCATCATCATCATCATCATCATCATTTTAGCCATTGTCTATCCACTGGAGGATGAAGGCCTCTTCTGCATGTTTCCAACCAATACGGTCCTGAGCTTTCTTTTGCCAATTGGGCTCGCAATACGTGCTGATGTCATTGATCCATCTTGTTTTAGGTCTGTTTCGTGGATTTTTTTTTAATTAAACGAGATCCATTTCATGACTGTTTTGATCCACCTGCCATGAGTTCTTCTTGCTATATGACCAGCTCATTTTCATTTCAACTCTTTTACTCTCTTGTTAATATTGTATACTTTCATTTTTTTCTCTAATTCATGCGCAGTTATTTTTATCTTTTCATGTAATTCCGAACGTGTATTTTACATGGTTCTTTAGGTCACTTGTAGCTTTTGTATGATTGTGA
>JANHFO010010584.1:7703-23781 GCA_032468095.1 Pareas carinatus | reverse complement strand
AATTGGGATACGAACGGACGGAACTGCCAGGGGGAGTCTTGGACTTTGTGGACAATGCCCGGGGGCGCCCCCTTGTCTGCTCTGCTTCGGGGTCACAGGCTACTGGACACTGACTCTGGCCCAGCTGGGCCTGTGCTCATGCCTCAGCACCCGCACCCCCCTTCGTCCCGCTGGGACACACTCCTCCCCCCGTGGACTGCGCCTTTGGCTAACCAGCTACCAGGCAAGAGCATGCTCGGCAGGGCACGGGGCAGAACACTACCCCCTACAGCCATCGACAATACCCCATGCCCCCCACACCCAACCACGGGCCTCCTGGCAGCCTCTCCCAGCTTCTGCAGCCCACTGTGAGCTATGCTCCCCTCCATCCTAGCTCCTCTCCTCTCTCACCTTCTCCACAGACTCCGTGCCGCATTTGAGCCGCCCGCCTTACCCCAGACCAGGGAGGAAGGAAGCGCTCCCATTGGGCTGCTGGGCAGAAGGGCAGGTGATGTCAGAAAAGGCCTCAGTCATGCGTGGAGAGGGGGAGGGTAGTTCTGCATCCCTCTGGCTTTCTAGTAAGGAAATATGTGCTGGGGTAATGGTGCATGGGTCCACAGAGAGGGCTCTGAGTGCTGCCTGTAGCACCCATGCCATAGGTTCATCACAAGTGGTATAGTTGATTTTCTTTCTTTTTTTGAGAAGATATTTTTCAAACCAGGACTATGCGTGATATAAAAGGACTAAGGCACCTGATCCAAGACCTTCCTAGTCTACTCACAGAGAACAATTCATGTGCTTTAGAAATCACTTACACTAGTATCAGCTACATTATAGAGGCTATTTAAGAAATGTGGAAAATAAAAAAGGTTGCTTGTGTCATTTCCTCTTTTGTTATACAGCAAGTCATAAAAGTGATGTCAATACAGAGACAGCCTATAAGAATGGAACTCTATCATCAAGAAAGATTTATAACTTTGATGGTCAAGTTGTTAACATTCAAGTTCTCCAGGGACTAAAGTTCACCGAATTTTAACACATAGGAAATGTGTTTTGTTTTGCAAGCTATTTTCTTTTTGTTTTTGCAAGCCAATTGTGATCGAGGAGATTAAAAGATGGGAGAGGAAATGTGTTCCTGTAAAAAAATAATAATCCAGGATTAAAAATACACTTTCTGATAAGCGGTGCCCATAATTTAAAAGTCTTGTGAAAAACGTAATTCATGGAATCCCACAGTTATTGCAAAATCTCATTTGTAACAAGCCCACTGGATCTGGTCCTCTCATGTCACACTCCTCATTCGAAACTGAAGCACCCAGATATTAGGAACCCTGAGGTGGTTTTAAGTTTGGTTGAAATTCTCAAAAACCTAATAGCAGCAAGTATACCTAATACTCCTTCCGCCTCACAACATTGTTGTGAGTTGGACAGACAGAAGATATCTGGCCCAAAGTCATGCATATAGCTTTCATTTCTAGGACTAGAGTTCAGTCTCCCAGTTTCTAGCCTGGTGTCTTAATTACCAGTATTACTGATAATACTTCAAGCATTTGAAGAGCATTTGAGCTCCTCTATATAGCAAAACTCTCTGAATCAATAATGTTTCATGAAAGACTCCCAGTGCAATAAAGAGAGCCAAGGCACCTCTGCTATAAGAATGACAATATATGATAGTCCCCATACTGCTCATTAAGTGATGAAAAATCATCTTTGAGTCACACTTAAGTTCTGGGTCCTTACATGCATATGTCTATGTCTTTTTCTTAGTATGATGCAGAAGTCATTTGCTCTTGTCTACATGTAGGATGTTTTCTTCCCTCAATATCTCAGTTCAGTCCAGTCTACAGCCCTGAATTTTTGATCCAAATACTAAGACCAATCATATTTAGCTCCTGAGATCAACCAAGTTTTGCTAGGCGCTGCTACCTATTGAAGCATACAATTTGTTAGATACTGACAAATGTATATAATTACCGTATGTTTCGTACCATAAGACGCACTTTCCCCCCCAAAAAAAGGAAGGGGGGAGTGTCTGCATCTTATGGTGCGAATACAGAGCTGGGAGCCGCTCCCAAATGGATGGACTGGGTGTCGTGGGAGAGCCGTGAGCCGTTTGCGAGCAGCTGCGGCTCTCGGCTCCCCCGACTCTAGGGAGCCGCAGCCCCTTGCAGATGGCTGGACTGGGTTTCGAGTGGAGCCGGGAGCTGCTCGCAAATGGCTGGAATGGATGGCGGGGGGAGTCGCAGCCACTCGCAAACAGTGGCTCCCGGCTCCCTCAGCCATCCATTCCAGGTATTTGCGAGTGTCTCCCAGCACTCCCCCCAACTCCCGGGAGCTGCAGCCGCTCACAAACGGCTGGACTGGGTGTGTGTGTGTGGGGGGGAGAGCCGTAAACAGGAAAGCAGGAAGAAATATACTATTCCTGTTTTCCCCCTCTAAAAAGGTGGTGCGTCTTATGGTCAGGTGCGTCCTATGGAGCGAAAAATACTGTAACATCCACAAAATCCCAGGCATCTCAACATTTCCCTCAGGAACACTTCTTGGCATTTATGTATTTGGCATTTACTTGCAAGTACATAGAAATTGGACTTAACTGTTCCATCTCGCTTTGTCCCCAGTTCACATACGCTGTGAGATGAATGGATCCAAAGAGGATAATCAAATAAAGAACAAGATAAATTGCACACATCTGGCAGTAAAATGTAGTTAATTGTTATTTCCGAAGAAAAGGGAAAGCAATTCACCACAGATTTCTTGTCAGCCTGAACACCAGGTGAGTTCTCAAATATATATGTTATTCAAAATGCTAAACTAAACAGAACTGACCAAATTGGTAAGAAACATGCTTTGGAATGCAAATACCCAGGTAGGAGGGGGCTCTGAAAAAATGGAAAGCTTACTCTTGCATATTTATCAAGGAGATTCAGAATCAGAATAAAACTGGAAGGGACCTTGCAGAACTTCTAGTCCAACATCCTCCTCCAGGAGAAGATCCTATACAATTTTGGACAAGTCCGGTCTCTCGTTAAAACCTCCAGTGAAAAAGCATCCACAACTTCTGACAGCAAGCTGTTCCAGTTTTTTTTGTCTATGATCATCCTAATTAGCCCTTTTCTGAAGCATTTTGCTAATGTTTATCACAAATTGGAGGTTTCTTCTTCACACAAAGAATTCTTTGGGAGTGTGTCTTAAGTATGAAGTACTAAACCAGGGGGAAATTAATAGTTCTTCTAAGGAAGCCCTAAGTACGTCGGTTTCTCCCTGTAGACAGGAATATGTACATAGCACTCAAGCTAACAGGATAAATATACCCAATGTGTAAAGCTCCTTCATTTGTCAGATAAGTCAAAATGAATCCAGATAAATAAACTATGTTTTACAGTGGGAGGATGGAGCTGATAAACCCAGAAGTCATAACTCTATTCCAGTATGTGAGCAAACAGCAAAGACAACCTTTAATCCATTGCCTGAATTCTTGCCAGCCACGTAGGCTCAATTCTTCTAACAGACAGAAAAATGAGAGTTCTCATGAACTCAATTCTCCTCTATCATCATCATCATGGTTGTCATTGTTTATTATTTTATTACATTTTTTATGACACTCAAAGCAGTTTGCAATAGTTTTGCAGCAGAATATGTATTAAAGAATACTCAGTTATCCATCACAATTATATTTTAAAACTTGGAGACGGAAAAAATATATATTCAAACCGAGATCTGAAGAGTTATCAGCAGGCACTTCAAAGATTTTATAGTAGCAGGTTCTTGAATTCCAGAAGGAGAAAGTATTCTGAGGTATGGTGCCACCATTGAAAAGGCATCTGTATAAGGAACCACCTGAGGACACTCAGTTGCTATTGACACATGAAATAGGAGTTGTCTGTTATTGTAGGCTGAGTTTACTCTGACATAAATTATTGAATATTGCTGTCTCTCTTTGACTCCTCCAGAATAATCTTAGCCTCTGGGACATTTCAAAACAGACATGGTGAAAGAATGTTTAATGTTCATTTTGAGGGGGGAAACCTAAACTAAAAAGTCCTGAGAATAATGCCAAAAGCAATGCCAATTCAATAAAGTAGGAATATGATTTATTTTCCAAGGCTCAAAAATGCACAGGAATGGTGATTACAATCATGATACAAAACTTGAAAAATATTTTGACTATAATATGTGTATAATGTGTTTTTTTTTGGGGGGGTGATGCATGTTTTTAATGTTTTGCTTGCTTTGTATTTTTTTCCCCTCTTTTTTTTTTGAGTTTTGTATTTTAACTGTCTTGAATAAAATAAATATATATATTAAAATATGATTATTAAAGAACAGGAGCATTACACTGACCACTCAGGAGTAGATAGCAATGCTATGTATTTCCCAGTTATATTATCTGGTTGCGAATGCTGGACCCTCAGTATGAACAAAAAACTGACACCTTTGAACTGTTGGAGAAAATATTGAAGAATGCCTTGATCTGCATGGACAACAAATAACTGAATAATAGATTAAATAAAAACAAAGTGTTCACTGGAAATTTAAATAATTAAGCTGAAGCTTAAATATTTTTGTCACATAAGCTAAAGACAAGAGTCTTAGGAAGATTTCAGCGCTAGGAAAAATACAAGGCAATAGAAAGTGAGACTTATAAGAGTGGTTAGATACTATCATTGATGTCGCAAGTAGGAGTTTTGAGAAGAAACAGTCTCTAACAGCCATTACTGACAAAACAATGTCTGTAAAGTCACAAAAAGTAAAAAACAAGTGAATCCCAGTTCTTTGGCCCCACTGGTTGGATTTTATGGCAGGAACAGAGAGACTTCTGATTGGCAAACTCTATGCTGCTTTTGACTTAGGCATTGAGAATAACCATCCACGGCTATCTACTAAATCTCCCACAGTCTCCATCTCATCATTGCTTTTAAACAAAATGTGAAACAGTAAGACTGCTAATGAAATAGTAATGGAGTTAACAAGCCAAATGAAAACCACCTCTCGAGTTTCTGAATTCATATTCTTGCTCTTGCTTTTTGATGAAAAGAAGAAATTATAATTTATTATGTAAAATTATACACCAGCAGTTATTTATCAGAAATCAAAATAAATCCCTTGAAAAATGACTTGCCACGTTTTGCTTGAGATAAAGATATGACTAAATTAGATGATTTTAATGCAAAAAGAATGTTCTGATTGAGACATATTGTACTAGTTTACAGAAATATGGTTACAAATGAAAATATGACTGCACAAAAGATGCACTTATCAAGATATGTAAATGCTCAGCACAAGAAGCTGCAACAAAATGGTAATCTCTCCTAATGTTCAAAGAGAGCCTGTGCTATAATTGCACTTAACAATGAACTTAAGGGCCACCATCAGTGAACTGTTGGATAGTATTACTTGGTCTGTTGGGTGGATGCTTGGGTGTTTTTAGGGTGGGGGAATTTGTCAGGTGGGTGCGTTTGGGGATTGTCGTGTGTAGGTATGTGTTGGGTCAGGTCTCTGGGTGTTATGTGAATTTTGTTGTATGTGTAAGCTGTATATTCTTACAATGACAATAAAGTTATTCTATTCTTTTCTTCTTTCCCAGCAATAAAGATTTATTGTTTCTAAAAACCCAAAAACAGGATATAGAATTCACTGCAAGGAGCAGAAATCCTCAAGAAAAGTCCCTTTAGCTTTACGTATGGTATCCAGTAAGTAATTCTTAATCATAGACATAAAATTCATTAGTTTTATTTGAATAGGGTAAGTGGCCCATGTATGGACCCAGTTTCTTCCAGATTCTTCCAAGCTAGAGGAAATAGATGAAAGTGTTGAAGCTGTGATTCATAAGAAGGACACTGACCTTGCCAGAATTCTAGTTGTATAATGAATGCACATGTCATGGACTGGGGGCAAGAGATAGACTAATGATTCTGCTTGAGAATTGACCACTTGCTTGTCTTGTAGAGTCTTGGGGTGCATAAACTAAGCTGGTTTAGGATTTGGTACTAAAGTCCTCTGGTCTATTAGGGCTCAATAATTTCAATACCTACTTTAGCTCTGGATGGTCTGATGTGATTCAAGTTCATTGAGGCTATGATGACTATATACCTTTCTCAAATGATTTCTGAGCACAGCAAAAATCTGAATAACAACTAGACAGAATCAAAGAGTTAATGTGCTGAATATCTTGACTGCCATCTAGTGTTATCTTTATTTTTGCAGTTGAGATATGGCAGCTCGACCCTAACTCCTAACAAAAATCTCAATTCCAAAGTGATAAAAACAAAATGAGCACAACTTGGCTTTATCGACAATGAAAAATTTACACCAGTCTTGGCTGTCTCTTTGTTGTCTCCCTTTCCATTCTTCCGTGCAGTTGAAAAAAGGAGAGAGGTAGATTTTTACATGAAAATATTTCCTCTTAAACCTTGAGTTGGCCTTGCTAGAGTTATCAGATCTCCAAAGAGGCAAATGATTTTCCAAGGACAACTAGAAAGAAGGATAAATTAGGGAGAAAGGAGGATGCACTGTTTAGCTTTCTTGGCATCCATAAAAAAATTACAGTGAAAAACCTTTTAAAAATGTGCTACATGTATATGAAATTGCTTTTTTCAGATTCAAAAACATTCATTTTTAATAGCAATATTTTTCCAAATATGGCAGTACTATAGAATTGATGACTAGGCATTTTTCAAATTTCACCCTAGAAATGTAGAGTGGGTCATGTGATCTACAGACTAGCGTGATGACAGGTTTGAAGGGTTTGGGTTGATGCCAATTGCTGAACCAGGAAATAAATAAAATAAATCAAGGCTGTTGAGTCTGTCAAGGCACAAGGGAAGGGAAGAAAGAAATCATTTACAAGGTCGTCATACGCTTACATTTGAATGACTACCGTTGTGATAACAATATATTTTTTTAAAAAAAAAGATACTCAAAAAGCTTTACAATATCAGATTTAAGACTTATGCCTGTTAGATGAAAAATGTAACATCAAAAAGGAAGACATGTGCTCCTTTCTCCAGATGTTTGTTAACCTTATCATTTATAAATGCCATTTGGAGAAAACAAGGATATTACAGGGTAAGGTCATCTCCCAGCACTCTGAACTATAGGCCTGGAGAGATTGCAAATCAATGTGAGTCCATTTCAAGTTCACTCAATGTTGTATCTAAACACTTTGCCTAGTTTTGAATATGACTTTAAATTTTTTTAACAAAATATAATCCTTTTGCCAATTTTCTAAATTAGGCAATTTACCGGCAAACAACCAATTTCACTAGATACACTGGTAAATACTAAAGTGTCATTGAAGCAAACAGGATGATGGCCAAATATTCAAAGCCAGTTGCTCAGAACAAGTGAAGTCATTTCAAACTAAAGAGCAAGTGACAGGAACATGAATGGAAAAGAAAGACAACCAATAGGAGAAGTTATGGCTTCACTCTCATTTCATTTTTTTTAAAAAAAATAGACCAAGGAAATCTGAGAAATTTCAGTGCTGTTTCTTGACCAGTATAGGCTGAATGTTAGTCATGAACCTTTCCAGTAATATCCCAGTAAATTACTAGTGTAGGTTGGATTTTCCCATGTCTTCTTAGATTTGTTGAAGAAAGGGGAATTGAGAGAGGCTTTCATGTACTAATAATCTGTTCTCAGTAAAAATTATTTTTAAATAAGCATATAGCAAATAAGGACATTTTCTTTCTCACAAGATATGCCTCCTTTCTTGCCATGTTTCCTTCCTGTGCTATTCCAGTGATATCATATGGAAGGATAAATTATGGCAATTTACAAAATAATGAGTATCAATGCTTGAGCCAGCCATGTGGACAATACCTCTAGGGCATCTGACAGATTGTTGGAAAACATTAAATAAAATGTTTGTTTGTTTGTTTTTATGCCTTATTCTCAGGGTATTTAAGAATTCTTTTTAAGAGTCATGGTGGTTAGAGTGCAGTATTGCAGGTTAACTCTGCCGACAGCCAGGAGTTCGATCCTGATCAGCTCAAGGTTGACTCATCCTTCCATCTTCTAAGGTTGGTAAAATGAAGAGTCAGATTGGGGTCAATATGCTGACTCTGTAAACTGCTCAGAGAGTGATGTAAAGCACTATGGAGTGGTATCTGCTATTGCTAATTGCTAGCTCCTTTTGCAGTTTTTTTTAGTAGGCTTTGAGTTGACTTTGTTGCTCAAAGCAACAGAAGATGGTCCTGTTGGTGGTATTCTTTTCATTTTGTTTTGTTTTCATATTTCTTATTCTCCTATCAAGAGGAGAAATTCCCTTAAGATGTCTTCCTTAGATTTCAGCAGTTTTTCCTGACTAGGTGATGAAAACTGACTCCACTAAAGCATCTCTTGAAACTATTTAAGAGAGAAGGAGGAGGAAAAAAATAGTAAATCTAAGGAAAACTGCTAAATTTTATTTATCTTTATTTTACTTATTTATTAAATTTGCATGCTGTCCATCTCTCTATCGAATGACTCATTAACTAGGTTAAACCTAGTTGAGCTTACCATGATTGAATGTGACAGCTAGAACTTTCAATGGTCTGTTAAACCTTGCCTGAATTTCCTCAGAGAAACTTTAAAATATAGAAATAGAGAGCGAAAAGGGAAATAATAAATTATCAATTTCCAATTTATGTGCACACAATGCATTTCTTTTTCCAAAAGCATGCACACAGTTCAGTGTTGCTTCAGAAGCATAGTATGAACCATTTGTACATTCGACTGATCCTTACCAGAATAAAGATCTGCTGCAGAAGAAGTGATTTTAAATCTGGGTAGCAGGCAGAAACTGCAGGGAACATTTCCAAGAATGAATGGAGAGGATGGACTCCAGCAGAGATCTTACTCATCATAACCCAAATCTGCACGGTTGGTGGTCTGGTCACAAAGTTTCAGCCAGACTTCCCTTCTGTGAATATGAAAAGAAAATGCTTGTTAAGTTCACATACGATTTTTACTTCAAACATTCCACCTTCAAATATACAATGAATCTGTAAAGACAGAGCATGGCCCTTCAGCTGTATATATATTGCCCTTTTCATAAATTGCCAGAAGTACTTTGAGGATTAGCAGCTTCAATCTAATGCTTCTTCAGGCATTCAGTGAATGCATGGGGAGAATTATCTGCAATGATATGAAATTGTCACAGTAGAAGTGAAAGCAATAATTCTGCGATGTAGATAGGAAACGTCTTGCTCCCAAATCATTTAGGAGCTCTCGTGGTTGATGATTGCTTGAATCTGTGATCTTCCCAGTCTTTGTTCAATACTATACTCACTACTTCATATTTACTCATATTCATTACCTACACTGTGCTATGTAGTTGAATATACATGGGACACCTATTAGGCCTATTGATGTGTGTGCAAAAATAATAAACTAATTTGTGCATTCGTTGTGCTTTTTCCATCCCTTTTCCAAATCTGATATCTTTGAATTGCCATGAAAAGAGAGAGAAGGCAATGTGAAGGTTCATCCTCTTCTTCCTTTTCTACTTATGGAAGTCTCTGATATTATCCAGTATATCGTTTCTGCAGCAACATAGATAGATCCAACTCGTGCTGTGTTCATAATAAGGGTATCCTTATCCAGTTGTTTCACCTAGGAAACCCCTCCCCCTATTGAGTTTGTAAAGGGAAGCAGTGAACTAAATTAAAGAATTTGAGACAAATTATGATTTATGTACATCTATCCCATTACTGAAATGTATGCTTTGGACCAGTGGTCGTCAGCCTTTTGGACCTCAGGGACCACTAAATTCATAATTTTAAATCCCATGGACCACTAATATGAATTTTTTAAAAGATAAATACATTTGTAAAATAATGATCAGAGAACCTCCGTTTTATTAATTACTCTCTGGTGGGCCACTACCATGTTCCAGTGGGCGTTCTGGCGCTCTGCTCTTGCCCCCCCCACTTTTCAGTGGGCTGCTCTTGCTTGTTCTGGTGGGGGGGTGCTTTGGCGCTCCAGCAGGCCACTCCCCTATGTGTCTGTGCTCCTTCGCTGTGGCTGGCTGCTCCTGCTCCTCACCACAGCGAGCTGCAATCACCCACCCCTCACCCCGAATAATATCTGACTCCCCCCTCCCTGCTCATGGCTACCACCTCAACTGTTCTTGCTGCCATCTCTATCTACCATGCCCCTTACCTCATGAAGAAGTCATGGCTGAAGGGAAGTTGACTGGGCTGCAAGCTCTGGGGCTTGGAATTTGCACACTTTCGGCCAGCTGAGAGGCGCTTCAGAAATGCTTCGGGTACCACCGATGCAGGTGAATTCTGATCCCTGGAGGCAGCCCAGTCGTGTATGCCTCACTGTCTCTTTCATCCCTAGGAGCAGGAGCCATACAACTATACAAACAAATGCAAATAATCTCCAGATTTTTCTGCGGGCCACCAAAAATTTCTTGCAGCCCACTGGTGAGCCATGGACCACAGGTTGGCGACCAGTGCTTTGGACTACATGTGTTTGTTTTTATAGTGATTCCTTATGAATTAGTAAATGTAATTTTCTCTTTGTTTTTTTTAAACGTTCCATAGGTTATGGTCAACAATGGGCTGATACAGTTGCTTAAGCCCCTCTGTCCATTGATATTTGACAAAAAAAACCTCTCTTAGTCTTCTGCTGAGTGATTTCCTGAAATGTACATTTCTCAAGTTCACTGAAGAGTCAAAGATTGCATTGACACTCAGCAGCAGGAAGTGAGTGTGGTTAATGCCAGACCTTGGTCCGGCAGAGCCCTGCCAAGCAGTGGAGAACTGCTGACTCATACCTGTGATTCATCCTTTGTAATTGTTGATGAGATTTCATAGCACCAGCTGCTACTGTCGCTGGCAACGGAAGAGATAAACAATCATGGTTTGAAGTACTATACTGCAAATTCAGAGGACATAAGACTGATTGAAGGAAGAATGAGATGCATTATGATGAGAAGAATGGGAAAGAATCTTTTCAATGCACAAAATTATGGATAGCTATCAATATTGCATGGAATTCAAGCAATAGAAGATAAGGGATGGGTTAAGCAACTATGCAAGAAAACCACGACCACCACTACTATCTCTATTGGCATGAAAATTGTTCATTCTAAAGAACTAGGCCTGTATCAAAAGCTATATCTAGTGGGTGGCATTAAGATAGGGAAACTTTGCTTCCTCTTTGCTCCATGCAGGAGGAGATCTGGAGACATGATTTCTATCTCTTTCTGTATGGACTGTCAGGCTTCCCTCGCTGTCATTGAACTTCGAACTTCAAACTTCAATCCATGGAATGAGAATCCAACTTTTATTCATTCAAAGAAAGTTACAACCAAAGGATTCCAGTAAGTATTCTAACTTCAAATGAGACATTTTTTATATAGGCAATTTTAGGGCAGCAAAGTGTTTCCTCTCACTATTTCTATGGAAAGACTGGAAACCTCTCATTTGTAAAGAAGGATAATTCCATCTGGGTCCTGTTTTGATAACTGTTGCTCCTTTTATTAGGATGAGAAGAAGCTCTCACTTGGATCAAGATTGACCATAAGAAGCAAAGTAGGGAATTAGTGCTCCTGATGTGGACTCATTTCTCAACACAGTGTCTCAAGCCCCACACAACAAGAAATATCAGTAAGGAATTTCCGGCCTTTATAGTGATTTTATTAAGACAGAATCTGAAATTTGAAATATGGACTGAAATGTCATTTATAAGATAAATGGTTAAATGATTAACTTTCTATCTCTTGGTTGTTGATTACCTTCTCTCTCTGTTTAATGCTTTCAAGTCAGTTTTGACTCCTAGTGACTGCCTGGACAAGTCTTTACAGTTTTCTTGGCAAGATTTTATGAGTGGTTATCTATTCCCTGCTTCTTAGGAATAAGAGAGGCAGACTGGCCCAGAGTCACCCAGTTGACCTTCTGCCTAATGTGAGACTAGAATCACAGTCACCCAATTCTTAGTCAATGCAACAAATGCATCAAAATCGCTGTCTGTCTTGATGTTTATGTTCACTCCTCTTTTTATTACTTCTCCAGCCTCCCCATTTACTCTCATATGTGGGAGTCATAGCTTCCCATCTTCTGCTCCATGGTTCTCAGCTGCTTAGATTGGGGGAACACTTTTCCTGTCACATGATTGCAACCACACTCTCTCCTTGATGCAGCTGTAATCACAGGACAGGAGAAAGCCCTAAACCTACTGTTGGGTGATCTCCCATTTCTGAGGTTCAGCCTGTGATTACAAAAAAATCTCAGTGGTCTTGGTGAGCAGTCCTGAATCACTGAGGAGCTCAAAATATAACTGACTTGTAATGCTTATACAAACATTCTGGCCATTCTTGATAATGTTTTTTTAACGTATCTATTTCTAATATGTCTTAACTGCTGGCAATATCTGGACTGAACTTTATTGGTTCACAATCTAAGTAGGGTCAGACATGGTTAGTACTTGCAAGGGAGACCACAGGTAGTGAAGCCTGCAGAAAAATAAGATGGAATTTCTCATGGTGACTTTCGCAACAATTGCCTCACTTGTGTATTTGGGTCCTTACATTTTATGGAAGTACAAGTGATAGCAATTTATAATAAAATATGTGCTTTATAAATTACATCTCTTTCCTCTAGGCAAAACATATTCTGGTTTGAATTCAAAATATTCCACAGCCCAGAACAGAATGAAATGAAATGAAAGTTTATTTGACTGCTAGGCACTTTTATTCATGCAGCCTAAAATTACACCAGTCTTTTTTAAACTGGTGACTTGTATATACCACATGACTGAAGACCAGCATGAGATTCATTCTGAGTGCTTTCTCTTTTCAAGTAATCATCACTCCATAACCCATGCATCCTGTTTTATTTAATTTTTGCCTGTAGGTAGAACATTGCTTTTTCCTCTTGCATTGTATTTTCCTAGCTTCGGTCTCAGTTTTCACTTTATCACGATCCTTTTGAATTTTGTGAGAGATGTGTCCATTTTCATTTTTTCTATTTCCCCCACCCCTTCTCCATTCAATCATGTCCAATTCTCAGAGACAAGTCCCCTCAGCTTCCTTGAGAAGGTTTTCAGAAGCAGGGAGCTGTAGTGGCGCAGTGGTTAGAGTGCAGTACTACATTCTACTTCTGTTAACAGTCGGCTGCCATTAAGTTCAGCAGTTCGAGTCCCACTAGCTCAAGGTTGACTCAGCCTTCCATCCATCCGAGGTCGGCAATATGTTGGGGGGCAATATGCTGATTTCTGTAAACCGCTTAGAGAGGACTATAAAGCAATGTGAAGTGGTATATAAGTCTAATTACAACTGCAACAGAAGAGGTTTGCTATTGTCTCCTTCGCAGGACTGAGAAAAAGTAGCCTAAGGTGGCTTAAGGTCACCTGGCTGGCTTTGTACCTAAGACAGAACTAGAACTTATACTCTCCTGGTTTTGGACCTGCTATCAGACCTGCCACAACTTAAACCTCTAAAGAGAAAATGACCCTGGGTTCCATATGTTGAGAAAAGTATAGTTTATTTGAGATCAAGTGTATTGCAATGTGGCAAAGCCAGAACTGAAAATCACATGTCCAAATCCCTACAGTCCAAGCGTAATTTGACATGTGCCCTCTCCTCCTTCTTCCAGCTAGGTGAACTTGAGGCAGCGTCTCGGGCAGATACAGCACTTACTTTCCTTTTCCAAAAAATTCCCCCTTTCATTCTCCTTCTCCACAGTTCACAGCAGTCTGCCACCACCTAGTAGTAAAGCACAAGCAAGCAAAAGGTGGCAGCTGACACCTGCTGCCTTAATCACAGCACAAACTGGCTCTCATTTTTTCTGTGCTATAACCTATGTATTTGTTATAATACAATGATGTAATAGAGCTATTATGCTAGCAGAGATATGATGACCTATCATAGCATTGTTCCTGCACCTGATAGCAAGGACATTATTAATAGATGTACTCATGGTCATGCGTAATATATAATCATAGTCTTTACTTTTATGGCATTAGGTTTCTTGATCTCTAATGATATATCTAAGAAATGCTATCTTTGCAGGTCTCAACAGATTGACTGCAGTACTTGAGTACAATATTGCAAAACGTTTAATTTTCTTCCTACGGCAAAATAGCATGCCAGAATAGAGATAATTTGATGTCGTGATTTTGCAACAATTTGAAGCAAAAAGAAAAAAACAGATTTATTATGAGGATATCATACCTGCTAATTCTTCAAATATTAGAATTAGCAGAAGGCTGGATTTGAAATGATTCTAGATTTTTATATAAGCAACTTCCTAAAATTTGTACTTTTGTGACCAGAAAAAATGGCCAAAAAGAGGCATTTCACCAGAATTTCTTCAAGAACAGGAGGAGAAATTCTCCTATAGTTTCTTTGTTATGGTATTGATCAAGATAGTAGCTGTAATGTATTAAGCTTAACGTGGTTCTGCTTAGTCATTGCCCTAAAGTAGTCGAAGCCTACAGGCCCAGACTGCCTGTCTCCTGGGTCACTATCACAGGAAAATGCTTGATTGTCGATTGGCTGCCGCCTAGGGGCCATTCTATATATAAGTCTGTTGCCCAGCAGTATTGCTGGCTTCTATCCTGATTCTGCTTGTTGGCTAGTAGGTGTTCATTTGTCTATAATAAACCAGTTATCATTTACTCAACCCGACTCTTCGATGCCTGCTTAACCGGTTATATAATAGTAGCAGCACTATTTTAGTTAATCATAATACTTTTGCACATAATAACACCGATGGAGTTAACAAGTTGGAAAACTTTTCTTTCTTAGGGCTCTGGATTCATCATCACCTTTTAGAATTCTGGTGAAAATAGTGGTAGAAAAATATTTGGATACAATGTTGCAAAATGACTTTCTTCCAAGAGAAAAGTGAGAAAAAGCAGAATAAGTGGGAGATACTGTAATGGTATGTGAGAATGACCTTGGGAGACAGGAGAAAATCGCCAGACTGGACAACCAGCATGTAAAAGATATCTCAGTCCACAGAAGAAGAGGAAGCAAGGAAAGCATTAAGAAGTGATGCTCCCTAGAGTAAAAGTAGGATGGGAAAATACTTTCGTTCTTGCAAGATTATGTTAATGTAACCTTACAAAAAAGATAAAGTTAATACTCATAGTGCTTCGTTGTCAGAAATACCTCAATGGACTGGACTTCCAGTTCTGGTTTGTCTCAGTGGAGGAGAAGCCTCGGATTCTCCTTGTTCGGGGGCATGGTAGTGCCCAAGGACACCCCATAGAGGGGTCTGAAGAGGGAGCACAATGGGGGAGATGAATGGGGTGGTGGTCCTGTTCCTGAAACCCATTTCTAGCTCTTACTCTCCGGTGGGGAGATCGGCGCTCAGCGCCATTTTGGGACAGTTTGGGACGTCGCAGCAATAAGAACAAGCCGCGCTGCGATTAGCAACAACGCACAAAGAAGAAAGAACAGAAGTCAAAAATCTATGATTATTCTAATACATGCATCCAGCCTGGTAAGAGAAATTTAAATTTAGAAACCCTTTTAAAATTCTGGTCCGAAAGGAAAGATTGTAGGAGATTAATCCCATGATGACTAAAGAAAGGCAAATGAAATGCAAAGGGAATTAAAAGGATTAAGAAGAAGAAAGTTAAATATTGGGGGGGGGGAGAAAAAACTGCCTGAATTAAAAAGCGAATATATGTAGATTAAAATGCAATTCTAGTTACTGGGAAGCAAGATGGACTGATATAGAAAGGTGACATAAAATATTTTTAAAAATTGAGTGTTTGCAGTTACTTACAAAATAAGTGGTGTAAAAAAAACCCGCAATGGATTATATATAAAGAAGAGACAGAAAGACGTGAAAAAGTGGACAGTAATGTTGAACTGTGTTTAAAATTAAACTCTGAATTTTGAAAAGAAAAAGAAAGAAAGAAGGGGGAAATGGCATCTATACAGGAGTACTTTGGAGAAACCATGCAATTACTTGAGCGACTGCGCAAAATTTGAAGTGGACACTGCCACTTACAGGAGGAACAAGAACTTAAAAAGAGATGTTGGAACCAGAAAAAGGAAATATTTGAGAACAATGAACGAAGAAAAATAAGAAGGAAAAAGGATAGTAATCAGAGACTAAAGAAAAAAGAAGAAAAGATGCTGAAATTTAAAAAG
>JANHFO010010582.1:9875-21513 GCA_032468095.1 Pareas carinatus | reverse complement strand
GGGGAATTGGTGGTGTACAGATAACTTGAATAACTAACATAGAACTTCAACAATATTTACAAAATTATGGGGTGTGGAGGAAAGGAAATGGGAAGAGGGGGAGTTGGGAAGGGGGGAATTGGCCGCCTGCCATCTCTCTTGATCCTAGTTTCGGTCATCCGTCATATATATATAAGCGTAAAATACATTCACAGTCCTCATGTCTTTTAAACAGTATGGATCAAGCAGAGTGGGTCCATTCAGGTTCCTAGCAAAGTTGTCTTGACCTAAGAAGCAGGCCTACTCTGTAGGAACACTTTCCCTTAGAAATGTTGCCTCCCCGGATAATTGTATACCTCCTGTCCCTAAGTCCTTCAAGAAATCGTTGTTGTTTTCCCAGGTTGTGGGGACAGAGTGATTCTGCTGTTACGGGTGATTCACAACTGGAGTCCTGCTCTTCCAGTCACCTGTGAGCTTTATACCTGTAGGGATTTTTATGTTTAAAACTGCTCAGCATCTTGAAAAAATCAGGCAGCATTGACATTTGATGACATATATATAGTAACCCTAAAGTTAGTTACCATCACATGATACGTCCGAAATTAAACCAAGGTTAGTCTTTTGTCCAAACGCAGCTACTTGGCTTATAACAGGTTATAATAGACCTGGTTAAGTGTGTCATGTGAACAGAGCCATTACCGATGGAAAACAGAAGACCATTCCATATTCTTGTCAGCAGGAGAAATCCACTCAATATAGCAAGCACAAGATTTCACTATTCACACTAGACCATGGTGGGACAATGCCCCGTTTCTCCTGAGGCCTCAAATATGCAGAGCAAAGTTGCTACTCTTACTCAATAAACCAGCCTGATCTTATCCAATTTCCTCCAACTTTATGCCAGCTTCCTGCTTTGCAAATATGGAACTGACATCCATAAATAGTGTATCAGACAGCCTGTCAAAAAAAAATTTCCCTTCTTTTTTTTGCTGGAAATATTTGCTAGATGCCGATCCAAATCAAGCTTCCAGATCCTTCTTCTACAAACTTTCTCATCTGAAAGGTCCGGTGCTCACTTGATTTACCTTAGCAATCACAGATTTAAAACAAAGAGTGAATATAGGTAACAAATAATAATCTGTGCTTTCTAAATACGTTTCCTATGGAAATGGAACACAATTTTCAGTGAATATTAGATATTATTAGAATATCAGACAATATTAGAATATTAGCAGGTGAGAATAGTGGCTGGGCCTCTTCAAAGCAAAGGTCCAAATTCCCCAGATATGTAACATATTTCCCAAAACTATGCTTTCAAAGGAAGGAACTGCAGACCCAATACATCTAGAAGATCCAGATTGAAGTAAATTTAGAGGTAAGGACAGGGACTTACCCAGCCCTGTTGTGTGAACTCATATTGTGGTTTGACAATTGTGTGTTTGTTTAGTGTGTTCCTAAGCACACTAGCGTGCCTACTCTCCCTGTCCTACTGCCCTCATTTATTCGTACTCATTTATTATTATGCATATGTTTAGACCTATCTATATACATGTTTATATAATATGTTCCTACTTATACTTGTTTTTCTCCTGTATGTTTGACTAAATAAATAAATAAATAAAATCTAATTGTGGTTTATTTCATGCATTTATTCCATGTAAAGCAAATCGTTGGATAACTTGCTGTGTATCTCTATTCTGTATACAAAATTCGGTTTGCAGTACAGTAGGTACCTGTAACTTTAAAAAAAAAAGGTGGGCGGTGCGGAGTTACACAAAGAAAGGTCCCTCTGGAAACCTCTTCGTTATAAATACAGATGGTCGACTTCGTGGACTATATGTCCCACTTTGCATTGCTTTTCTCGGATATAAAAGTTGCAACCCTCCCATTGCCCCTGTGCATTTTGGGACTCGTAGTTCCCGCGAGTATACGTTGAAGTCAAAGGAGCCGTTCGTTTTGAAATCTGACGACTAGGAACAATGCAGGAAGTGGGAATCATCGGATTGAAAGAAGGAAGGAAGGATTCAAGACAAAAACAAATAAGGCACTCTTAATAAGGTTTCTAGTTTCTTTAACATTCTGGCCATTTTACTGTTTTGCCCTTTATATCAGCACAACAACAGAAATATACCCCCTATAACGCTGCAGAATTTTGGAACACCGTAATTCTATGTCTTGTTTGACAACAAAGTTGTGAAATTGGTTTAAATGAATGCATAAAATAAATTATATTTTATTCGCAATAAAGCGCAGAGAGATGAAAATATTTTTCCTTGGATCTAGAAAACAGACAGAATATGTATGATTTAATCTAAGTGGTGTGTTTGGACATGGAAAAAGGCATCTACATTATAGCCCATTGGCTGCATCTGGTGGCTGTTTTTATAGTCCAGAGTGTTGAGTAGGTTTCTGTTGATTTTCGACTTTGGTTGTGTTCTTATGATGTACAAAGCTACAAATCGGATTAAGTTTTGAGTATTGTATGAGGCCAGAGAACTGGATTAATGGTAAGAATAGTGTGCAGACACTGCTGCTTTAAGTTTACGTAGGTTGAACCTAAGCCACTCCTTGCTTTATAGAGAAAGGTTCCTCAAATTGTATTTTATTTTATTTTATTTATTCAGTTCATATAGCCCCGTCTCACTTCTGTGACTCTGGGCGGCTTATGATGAAAACATAGATGGTATCCAAGAGCCCAAGACCATACAAACAATGTAAAATGTTAAAAACAATTTAAAGCCACATAATACAGTCACCATGAAAGCACCATCATTGAAGAACATCTGCCATTTTATGAGCTCACACTGCTCTCTGATCCTCAAGCAAGATGGCAAAGCCAGATCTTTACACCCTTCCAGAGCGTAAGGCTGGGGTCAGCCTGATCTCATGGTCAGCACCTGCCGTGCAAATCCCATCAAGCCGGTCTAGGTTTAATTTTTCAGACTCTGCCCTTCGCAACATCTTCGCTTCGCTTGACATCTCAAGTGCTTACCACTGAAGGCATTAAAGGCAATTTGAAAATAGAAATTTTGTTGGCTGAGGATGAGATTGCAAAGCCAATGAGTAGGAAGTAACAAATATTGTCTGGCTCCCAGAATAACAACTACCACTACTACTACAAATCTCTTATTCCAACTCCATGCGAGAGAAAAAAGAAATTGTTGCACGCGTGCACACAAACACATATTTGCGATCTTTCTTTCACGTGCTCGTTCCTCTGATTTGTGAATTTGTTTCTCTGATTTGTAGATCCCATCTGAGGTGGCTACAAACCTATCCAACTTAAAAGTATTGTACGCCCAATTTTAAATCAACTCTTAGCTCAACCGTTCGCAGCCCATATATCTCACAAATGAAAGCCAATATATGTGTCCCGGGACAATGTTGCAGGATGCAATCTGGGTCAGTCACTGGGACCAGGGGGCTTAGTCTTCTGAGCATTGTTAGAACTTCCTTAATGATGGGCTCCAGCACAAGTCCAAAAGGTCAGAAGACTAAACCTCTGGTCCCAGTGACCAATCCAGATTGGATCCTGCGACTCTCAGCTCTTCATTTTCTCTCAGCCCAACTTGCTTTACGGGGTTTTTACTGTAGGAATAAAAGGGAGACGATGAGTGAACACATAAAAATAACCTAATGGTAACCATCAAGTTATCCAAGTCATCCAAGCAGAAAGAAGAGGATTTAAATCACATCCTGAAATACGGGCATGGAGAGTGGATGAAGGTTCTTCTATGTCCTTCTCACATGTTACACGGGAAAGGCCTTGGAGACCAGGCCAAGAGACACTGCCAAAAGAATGAACAAATAAGAGGCAGCATAGCCCACAGCTGAATACTGGGTGGGGCAAGAGGCTCAGAAGACACCCTTCCTAGTTTCTTAAGCAGTAGAGGAGACAGAATGGGGAGAAATTGTACTTTCAGATTTGCAAGATTCTGTCAATGCAGCTTTACAATAATTTAGAATCAGCTCATCTGGTTGTTTCCTGTCTGATCTCGACAGCAAACAAATCCAGAGTGTAATTTAAACCTAAGGCAACGTGTACATCAGAACGGGACAAATTCTCGAAGCACCTATCTTGAATGGGCTTTTGAGATTTGCAGTGCTTATGTTGGATTAATTAATTACACCAAGAGACAGACTCTCCAGATATTTGTGGCATGGATCGCACAAGGATTGGGCCATGGAGCACACTGGCTGGCGATGATGGGCATTGAAGTCAAAATCACATGGAGGGCATTAGTTTGTCTTGCTAAGATGGGTGAACTAATAACCTTTGATGAAAGGAACAGACAAAGTGGCCTCCAACATATCTTCTAGAGATCAATGTGAACTTCAGCTACCAAAAAGTTGTTCCAAGGTAATTTATGGTTTAGTATATGAAGAAAACTATTACGGCTTATTCCAGATACCATCATTTAGCCCAATGTGAGGCCCAGGTTTATCAGCTAATCACCACAATGGCACAATTCATGAGCTAATTGATTAAGAATCTTCCTCACATGCCTTATGGAGTAAGATTTCAAGCCAACACTTAGGAAACACTTCAACTTGCTTCAAGATAGAAAATGGGTCACATTTTTACCCTACTAAAATCAAAAGGCTGCCTACATCTACCTCTTTCACCTCTCCTTCTCCATTCAAGGAGGGATCTTCTCGCATTAGGCTGTTCAGAAAAAAGGGAAGATGGATGCAGAAAGCTACATTTTCCCATTGCTACATTGTGATTTTGATGTCAAAAATAATCTTGCGCACCTTTAAGCATTTAAAACCATGGGTCAAGTTTTCCAGATCTGTACAATATTAAATATTTGTGTTGGCTGCCATCTTGGACAAGTGTGAAAAACCTGCCAATTGATTTCACCCAGATCCAAAGACTGGATAGAATAAAGCATCTTGTTCCTCAGAGATTGAGTAGGATAAAAGCATCTTGTTCCTCAAAGAAGAGGATGCTTCCAGTTGCTGTGTCAGGGAATGTCTTTATTTTTCAGTCTACCGTGTAATTGTACATTGCCTTATTCAAGGTACAGGAAGTTTTCAATTCTACAAATTGAAGTCCCCATGTTTTAAAGTTGACAATTTTGAGAAACGCTGCACTAGACTTTTCGATCAAGGAGGCATCCTCTACCCTGTGAAGACTTTATTCCACCAGAATACTTCAGCCAGCATAGGGCACCAGGTATATTTAAGGAAACAGGAGAGATCTGACAGCCAGTTGACCTTCCATTGCTTTGAGAAATTGGAAGCAGTGTTTCAATAATCCACAGGAAATCTGGCAGACAGTCATCCCAATAAGTAACCGGCACGTTTTATTTTATATACATCCCATCTTTCCCCCATGAGAACATACAGAGCACTCCCGTCCCACCCCCTTCCCCACCCCCATGACAGCCCAGTTGAATAGAAGAGAAGTAATCCTCCAGGAGGATCCATAATTAAGGCTAGACTTCATGTTCAAAGAGATTGAAAAACAGGTGCAGGCTGCAGCTCAGCATAACATTATGCTTGTACCCTGGAAGACCAGTGAGATTCAGGGACACAGATTCACAGAAAGCTTTTAAGAGGGTTAGAGCAGAGATGGCGAACCCCTAACCACACTGATGCCCAAAATGTCTCCTACTATTTCTCCCCTCTGGCCACGTCCAGTGGCTCCCATAGAAGTTAGTTCAGAAATATCAGGGACATGGTATTCCTTGTTATCGGTATAGGAAGAGCAGAAAGTCTTAGTGCAGCCACATTTTAATCTGTATCCATTGTTCGTTCACAGTGCCTGGTCATTCATTCCACTAATTCTCTCTAGTGGGGACAAGAGATCCTGCAGAAATTCACGGATTCTTAATGGAGGAAGGCCCTCCAGGCCACAGGCCTGTTTCTTAAGAGTAACAAAATTGGTCCTCTGGAAATACACTTCTTCTCCTGTGGACAGGGTTCAGTTGGGGGAAGATGGGGGCAGGGGGAAATGAGGAAGAAAGCAGTGTTTTTTCCCCCAAATTTAGGAAAAACCCTGATTATCGTGATGACCAATTGACCTGTTTAGGAGATGTTATGGTCTACTGTCTTATCTTCAGAGCGGCTTGTAGTTTTAACGTAAAGATTGTGGAAAGAATACCTAACCAAGATGGAAAATCTGGCAAGATGGTGTGGAATCAACCAAAGGTTTTGCACCTAGAGTTGATCATGGGCTGGAAGTATTGGAAAGGACATCTGCAAAGGAGTAATACAAAATCCTTTTCCAACTACGAGTAGTCCTTGACTAACAGCCATTTGTTGCGTTACCATTCCAAGTTGTAACGGCACTGAAAAAAGGGACCTGCGGCCATTTTTCACACTTACAGCTGTTGAAGCATCTCCGTGGTCACATGATCAAAATACAGTCGCTTGGCCACTGGCTCCTATTGATGACAGTTGCAGTGTCCCGGGGTCATGGGGTCACCTTTTGCGATCTTCTGACAAGCCAAGTCAACGAGGACGCTAGACTCATTTTGCGACCATGTCACTAACTTAACAACTGCAGTGCTTCACTTAACAACATGGGGGGGCAAGAAATGTTGTAAAATGGGACAGAACCCATTTAGCAACTCTCTTGGTTAGCCATGGAAATTTTTGGCTTGCTTTCGATTATAAGTTGAGGTCTACCTTTTATTGGTGCTGCCAATGGACGCCTCAGGGGAGACTCCAAGGGAAGCCAAGCAACGGTGCTTCATTTCCACTCTGGAGAGGAAAGGCTGAGGAATTCTGGGGATTAGAAGTCCACCCTTCTGAAAAGTTGCCAAGTTTGAAGAACATGGGTTTAAAACGTCAAAGGATAGTTCTACAAGAGGGGAAAGAAACATGGAAGACTGGTTTGCAAGGATGTGCCTGCCTTTCGCCTAGTGAAGTTAGAAAGAAGCGGGACCCCATCCTGTGATGGATATGAGGGATATGAATATGGAACTGCAGATAACGGTGTTTCTCAACCTTTAAGATGTAGGGACTTCAGCTTCCAGAATTCCTCAGCTAGTATGCTGGCTGAGGAATTCTGGGAGTTGAAGTCCATACATTTAAGATGTTGAGAAACACTGGATTAGAATCTGCAGCGTAGTAGCCATGAGTTCCTAGGGCATCCACCCCACATCAAAAAGATGCTCACTCCCATTAAAATAAATTGTTATTATTTTAAACAGAAAGTGCTGAAATTTCATATATCCATAAATTTTGCAGGATTTCAGTTCATTTTGTGTGGAACTGTAAGATTCCAGAGTTTCCTTGCAAGATATTAGGACAACTATTGAAATCTTGCAAAATTTTCTTCCGACAAAGCCGGAGGACTAAACAAGATTGCCTGCTTGTCATCCCTGATGTCGTGACCTTCAACAACAGGGAGCTACACAGTGGTGTGTAGTAGAGACTTGACCCCCCGCCCCAACAAAAGAAATCCTCAAAAGATACAAAAATAGTTTACACACCAAACTTCAGCCATCACATCTTCCCTTCCTAACAACGTGATTTCCCACCTCCAGAATTGAGACGTTACAATCTCACATTAAGGTCCCTTTGAGTGGAAAAGAGGTGGTGCCATCTGAAGAAAAATAAACCACGTTTGTCCAGACAGACACCCGTTTGGTTTTATCTCTTGGATAAAAGGAATGATTTCTGCCTACAGATGTACCTGACTGATGTTCATTTTAATTAGGTTTTTTCAGGGATCCCTCTTATCAGCCGCAGACGAGTGGGGATCCCCACTTTTGTCTCTCTCTGCCTTTTCTCTCCTTTTCTCTTAACCTAAAAGCCAGCTTGGGAGAATCTTCTGGCTCTATATCAGAAACTGAATGCCTTTGAAGACGGTTTGTGGGTGACCACGCGACCCCTTGTTTCACAGACGAAGTAGCGTAGGAAATATTCGCTAAAGGATGGAGCACATGGTACAGATTTCAGACCCTAGCCAGCCTTCCTTTCCATGACCCACCTTTTATTTCATTTATCATTGATTTTATTCCTTTACTTCTTTTCGTTATTGCAAAATATTGCAACCTACAAGATTAACACACTGAAAGCCATTTGCTCAGACAAGAAGCGTCCCAGATTTCATTTTTCTTTTCTTTTTTTAGAAAAACCAACAAACGGGGGGAAAAAAATCTGGAAGGAAAAAAAAAGGATCTTGCTTAGAAAAGGATTTTCCCTCCATCTTGGAAATAAGAATAAGATCCCCCTTCTTGAGGATTGGCCAGTGTGAACCAACGACAGTACACCTGCTTGGCCAGTAGGCAGAGTCCTGAGTTTGTTCTGGCTCCAAGGTGTTTTTAAGAAGAAACTTTTAGATCTGGAGAAAACCTTGGTCAAAAGTTTCCCCAATGGGTTCGTGATTCTTGTTTAGCTACCAAACAAAAGGCATTAACGGATGAGAAGGACAAGATGGAGTCGCCGCAGTAGTCCCTCCAGCAAAACCAAATCTCCAGCAGAACCGACAAAAGGCCTTGAAAATGCTTTGCCCAGCTCCATTTATCTTGCTGCCTTGGCGTTGTTGGCAAACGTCCCCAAAGACTTCTTCACTGTGGGTAGGCAAGGAAGCAATTATCCGGAGCTAAAAATAAATAAATAATAGAATACCGGTGACATAAGAGTATATCTCCATGTTGCAGCATAACATGCTTCAGAGACCATTGGAGAAGCACAGATTTGTCTCAAAACGAACAAGGAGTAAAGTCAAACCAGGAACTACTCAGCCCAATAACATCCATGTGTTCTAAAACAAGGGCAAGGAGAAATAGAGGGATATAAGTGAGAATTCCACTTGAAACTTTTACCTGCACTCTAGACAATTTCTCATCTCTACCACTAAAGTGGTGTTTCTCAAAGTTTTAGAGTTTTAAACGTGTGAAGTTCAACTCTGAGAGTTACTGGCTTGGGAATTCTGGGAGTTGAAGTCCACACGTCTTAAACTTTGAGAAACACTGCACAAAAGAAAAGGATGTCCTTGAATTTTAAGAAATGCTAGAGTTTAACTACCATTTCTTTGACAAATGCACCAACAGTGGCTGAATGTAGACCCCATGCTAAGCCACAGTGTGGTTTTATTTCAGCTTATCACATTTGCTTTTTTTTAACAAATTACGGTTTCCTGAGATATGTGAACCCCACCCAACCCAACGAAATGAGGAATAAAACTACACTTTCCTCTCCACAAGCTGAGCAGACCCTTTCCAATTTCTTTGCTGTTCTGTAAGAGGTGGAAAATCTGTGAAATCACCACTCATACTTTTCTGCCTGTTCAGCAGCAGTTCATAGGTAGCTTTATGATCTGCAGGTTGTGTTTGGGGGCAGGGCGTCTTAATATTGCTTAGATTAATTCTATTACCTTGTAGAGCATAGAATAATACGGTGGAGAGGGACCTTGGAAGTCTTCTAGTCCAATGCTCTGCCCATGGCAAGAGACCCTATATACCATTCCTGGACAAATAGCTGTCCAGTCCCTTCTTGAAAACTTCCAGTGATGGGAGGACCCAAAAACCTCTGGAGGTAAAACCACTCCACTGATTACTTGTTCTCACTCTCAGGAAATTTCTCCTTAATTCTAGGTTGGAGCTCTCTTTAATGATCCTCCACTAGTTGCTTCTCTCCCCTTTATTAGCTTCCATTCATTTCGTCTTGTCCTGCCCTCAGACGCTTTGGAGAATAAGTTGACCCTCTCGTCTTTGTTGCAGCCCCTCAAGAACTGGGAGACCACTATCCTATCACCCCTAGTCCTTCTCTTTGTTAGGCTAGATATACCTAGTTCCCTCAATGGTTCATCCTCTAGCAGCATCTTTGGCACTAGCCTATTTCTTGCCCCTTAAACAGTGTCGATGCTTTTACAAAACTCCACTACCAATTAGAATAACTGAAATGAGTGGGCTAGGGAGGCTCGTAGGCCACGGCACAAGACTGGCAGTGGCACGTGGGCCTGCAAATGACATATCCCAAACCATCCATCCTCCACCTTAGGAGAGATACACTTATAGATTGGCAAAGTTCTGTTTAATGTAACCGTACAAGATACAGCTAGTATTCCTAAGTATGCTTTTTGTCCGGACTACTTCACATCAATTGCCTCAAAGTATATCTCTCCCCCCTCACCTTTACAATCTAAGAAACTAGGGAGGGTCCCTTCTGAGACATCTGCCAAGCCCTCATTTCTTCTTCAGACTCAGCTGCCTCTTATCTGACTAATATCTAATCTGCAGCTCTTCCTCCTGTCTTCCTATGTCAGTCCCACATGTCACCACATCTACTCATAAAAGCAGGGCTCAATCATTTCTCCATTTCCGGAGAGTCAGAGCGAATGCAAGAACAACACACCATTTGAGAAGAGAGGCCAGTGTAGGAGATGAACAGGCTCAGTCTAAGGGAGGGGTCAGACATGTCATCAGTCTCGAGTCACTTTGCACCCACAAGAGATCTAAGTCCAGCCCACCTTGAATTTCATTGACATCTACCGCCAATTTCCTTTGGCTGTTAGTAGTTCAGATTTTCCTAGAGTGCTTTAAGTTTGCAATAAAGCATTATGTACATTTGAACTGCCTGGACCTCCTGATTTCCGAGCTGGATAGTCACTGCACCACACAGGAAGTGGGCTGGGAAAGGGAAAGAAAATTACTGTCCTGTAGTTCTTCCAATGGCCTGGTGGGGAATCTTGAGTTAATAAAAGCCACTTACGTGTACAAAGGCTGTAGCTGCAGGTGTGACATCTTTTGGGGTGCCTGGTAGCCGTAAGAATCAAAGCCTCCAATGAAATCAACTGTGGGGTGAAAAGACAAGGGGACGATATTATCATTTCACACTTCTTGGCCCTGAGTCCTTTACATTTTAGAGTCAGGGGGAGGGGTCGCTTCAAAGAGGCCGGTTGGCAACTTAAGCAAATCTCTGGTTCTTTTACTACAATGCTTTTCAAACTTGGTAATTTAAAAACATTTTATTTAATTCCTCAGCCTGCATGCTGTGTGTTTTATTGAAACTTTCTTTGAATCAGGGGTTCCCAAAATCTGGTCTGTGGACCACCACTGGTCCACGGCATGCCAGCATCCCATTCTGCTCCAGAGACTCCGAGTGGCTGACATCCAGGTCATAAAACCATAGGACGACAACAAATGTAACCGTAATGAAAAGCTAAAAATAACAGAGCATAAGTCAGAGCTTTTCAAAATCATCTCGCTCCTAATCCCAGGACTCTGCTGATTTGTCATTGTAAAAGGCCTGGGGGTCCTGATACAGGGGTGATTAAACTTTAGTCTTTCTTACTTTTTTGCCTTTTCAGCCCAGACTAAGCCCCTCACAGGCGAGTACCAATGTTTTTCTCGTTACAGGTGAGCCATTGGTTCTTTTGCAAAAGGAGAGCAGCTTTGAGTGTCATGAAGCAGGGGGAAGAATGGTCTACAAAAAGACCACTCATTTAGTGAAATGGTTCCCTGGCCCATCATCCTTTGCCTGGCCAAGGAAGGGGAACCCAAAGCCTTCCCCACAGAGTTAAGTGAAAGTGGGAGGGGGGAAGGTCTGATAAATGACCAATGCTGTAAATTATGCTTAAAGATCTTAGAGCAGGGGTGTCAGACAGATGGTCCTCCGGGCCGGATCTGGGCCATGGCCGACATTTGTCCGGACCACAGGTGGGACATGGGAGGTGAGCAGGATGCCCTCTGGAGGTGCA
>JANHFO010010580.1:239386-250462 GCA_032468095.1 Pareas carinatus | reverse complement strand
GGGAAGGTGGGGTGGCTGAGGGGGGGAAATGGAGGGAATTTTCTTTTTTCTTTTTCTAAAGACTGTTTAAAGATTTCTCCTTCTTTTATGTGTCTTGTTTCTTTATACTATGTAAAAAAATTTTCTATATTTTTTAATAAAACTTTTTTAAAAATAAAAAAAGAAAACATATCTCATATTATATACAGATAATACTATAATGTTATTATAGTCCATGTATTTAAAACACACACATTTAAATTCCCTTAAATGAAAAGCTCAGAGGTTTTTGCTGTGTAGCTAGCTAGCTAGCTAGCTAAATTCAATACTATAAAACTGATTTGGCAGAGAACTGTAACCAGCACCTTTGATTGAGCTCAGAATCACAACTGGCAGTCAGTGCAGCTCAAAGCAATGGGGACATTCATGGTGACAATGTGGAAGCTTACCGCAAGGAGGTTGAGGGGTTGGCAAACTGGTGCAAGGAAAGCAGCCTAGTTTTAAATATCGGAAAAACCAAAGAGACGATTGTTGATTTCAGAAAAGGCAGACACAGCCACACTTCCCTGTGCATAAATGATTCAACTGTGGAGATGGTTACCAGCATAAAATTCCTGGGTGTGCAGGTAATGAGTAAGCTGGCTTGATCGCTCAGTAGTGAGAAACTGGTGAAGCGGGCATAGCAGCGCCTGTACTTCCTGCATCGCATGAGAAAAACTCATCTTCCTTCTCGTTTTGACCAATTTCTACATGGGAACAATTGAGAGCATCCTGTCATATAGCCTGGTTTGGAAGCATCACTGCTTCAGACAGGAAGGCCATACAGAGAGTGGGGAGGATGGCAGAAAAGATCATTGGCAATTCCCTCCCTCCCATCCAGGACATAGCACAGAAGCGCTGTTTGAACAGGGTCCTTAAGATTATCTGGGACACCACTCATCCTCTTCGCAACCTGTTTTCCTTGATACCTTCTGGGAGGAGGCTTTGTGGTATTCATAGAACATCAAGCTTCAACCATAGTTTCATCCCATACAGCATTAACTTTGTGAATTCTCAGGCTTCCTCCTTCTGTTATATATTCAAGATGGGCAGTACTTAATATTTTATTATGTATATGCAGGGGTGTGGGTTTATACATATGTTGTTTATAGTACGTTTTAGGTGTGTGTCATGTATGTGTTTCATTTTGAGAGGGGGCAACTAAATTTCATTTTTGATGTGTGCCGTTGTGCCCACAGTAAAATGACAATAAAGATTATCTTATCTTACATTATGGGAGTCCAATGAAGCACTGGACTTCATTGAGGCATGAGTCTGAAGAGCTAGCCAGCTTGCTCGCTCACAGGTTGACATTCTGTCTCCATTACCTACAAGATACACTTAAGAAACAAACTCTCTGTAGGAATAGAAGTTAGGAAAAAAGAGAAGTCTTGACAATAGCGACACCTACTGCTGTAAGAATGACACAGCAGGCCTTTTATGATTCTGTTTTTAACAAATTCTGAAGTGCAGATCCCAAGCCAAAAAAACCCTATGAATGTCTGAAGGACCTTCTGGTTTGGAAATTGGTGGAACCAGTGTTTTTTTGTAAGAAAAAAAGATGCTGGAACTCACATCTTGTTAATCTTTTAGTAAAAATTATATATTTAGTTCTTAACATAAATTTAATGTATCATATTTAAGGCAAAAAAGGTGCCAAAACTGTGTTCCGGTGGGTTCTATGTCAAAAAAACCTCCACTGGGTGAAACTGAAATGCCAGATGAACCTATACAAAGTCTCTCTTGGCCACAGCTGCTGCCAGCTGTTTAATTAGTAGCTGTAAGTCCAAAAGGACCCCCAGTCTGTACACCAGTCTTGTATGTGAAAATGCAATTTCATTAAAGATCAAACCTATGATGTCCCCAGAACCAGGAGGCTCGAACAAAAGTTATTCATATGTGTAAGAATTGAGCCCAGATGTGTTCCTCCCCATCTAGCTTTTCATAGTCTCCAGGCCCTAGGTCAGAACTTTGTCATCTCAAGATGTATAATTGGATATCATCAGCATAACTGATGACATCTCAGTCCAAAGTGTTGGTGGGCTCAGTAGATACATGCAGTCTTTACACAAAGGGGAAAATTGAGCCCTGCAGCACCCACAACAGAGGACTGCAGACACATTTCTCAATACTTGCCATTTCTCAATATTGATTGAAACCTGGCACAAACCTATTTTTTCCCCACAATAATCCTGTGAGTTAAGCTGAGAAAGAGTAACTGACTCAAAATTAGCCAGCTGGCTTTCATGGCTAAGGAGAGACTTGAACTCAGGATTTCCCATTTTCTAGACTGGTGTCTTGTTAGACCAAACTGGCTTTCTGTTTCTCATTTACTGGACCATTGTAATGCACTGTTCATGTCCCCATTGCTTTGTGGGCTGCACCAGCTGCTTGCTGGGTATAATCCAAGGAGCTGCTTAAATTCTCTGCCAGATCAGTCTTACAGTAGCGTGTTATGAACTGGAAGGGGTGTAATTAAATCTCACTGGCAGACTTCTTCTTCCAAGGGCTTATAATTTTCTCTTCTGGTACACCAATAAAGACATATAAAAAGAATGCATTGAGGAAAGAGCAATACTATAGAAGGTAAGTAGTCACAAAGAATCTCAAATCAAAGCAATATGGTATAATTTAATCAGTTCATGAGTTACTGGGCATCTGAAAATGATAATCAAAGTCACATTTTTATAATATTTTAATTATAATAAACACACATTTTCCTTGAAAAGAAACAGTTACATTGATGAGCCTGCTTGTTTACTCCTTCCTGCATCGAGAAGATAAAAACCATGTTCTTAGTGGCATATTTGCCATGTGAAAATAAGTATCCATTGACCCATTCTTTTTGGGTTTTTTATTATGATTTGAGGACAGGCAAGGTTGATTTTTGAATGAGATAGGGAAAATATGATTTTGTTATTTCCCCCCCTTCCCAATTAGTTCTCTCATGAAAGTCAGGAAAAATTAGAAAAGGATACTTTACTTGCCTGGGCTGCTGTGGGCACAAACACGTACTACTCCTTGTAATAGTATGTGTTTGTAGTAGTTCCCCAAAGTGGTCAATATCGACACCCACGGGCCAGTGGGATTATCCAAGGGGTAAATAAATGACTCAAGGTCAAAAGAATGTGAGTAAATGTCTGGAACTCAAAAGGTGATTGATAAATGATGGAAGGTCACTTGAGCTTAATCTATCTTTTAGAGGCCTCCTTAGAGCTCTATGCATGCTGGTGTTTAGTCCTGAAGGTGACACAGCCAGTGGGAAGATAGTGTTACCTCAGTTTGGATGGTCAGTCACCAGCAAAACTCTGGGGAGGCGATAAATTGCTTTTGAAGTTCTTCCATCAAAACTGCATCCTGATCTTTCTTCCAAACTGGAGTCTGTAAATTCCTCCCATTTTTTGCAATTTCCTTCTGGCTGTAGCTTCACAAATCCTCTCCCCCCACAGCAATTCCTTCCACAGGGTGAAGATCAGGTCAAACGATCAGAGGTTTCTACAAGAAACTCATTCCCTTCCAGGAAAAGCAAACACTTAAAACACAGAGGCTTTGCAGTATACAGCATTGAGCATACTTTGGCATCTATCTGGTAAAGCTTGTTTGAAAGGATTTTCATACTGTCCCCTTTTCAACCAGCTTGTGATCCTGAGAAAAGAGAGGGTCATAACCACTCTTTTAAAATACTTAGTTTCTATCTATTTGCATATTTTTGAATGTCAGTGTAAATTCAAAGATTACTGCAAAAGGAATAAAGGTGAAAATGAAGAAGAGGTAGGCTAATGCATGATGGCAAAAAAATCAGAGGAGCCTCAATGAATGTTATGAACGGGGAAAGAATGTGGAAGACAACTTGATTATGCAGACTGCATGGTCAGACAAGTTACAAGTACTTATCGAAACAACTGAAATATGTTAAAAACCCATTTTTGTTGAGACCCTCTGAAATTGCCTAAAACTTTTAAAGCTTTTCCTCCTCTTCCTCCAATTTAAATCCTGTATCAGTGTTCTAGCCCAGAAGTCTCCAACCGTAATCCCTTTAAGGCCTGTGGACTTCAACTCCCAGAATTCCTCAGCCAGCACATCAAAGGGGCACATAAACTTAGTATGATCAATGTAGAAAATATTACCCTGATGCGTGTGATATTGGGATTCACCCAAGCGCTGCAGAAATCAAGGCAGGTTCAAGTCAACTCCCGCTGCGTTTTGATACCTCATTATAAGGTATCACAAATAGGCTGAGTAATTTATTAATAGAAACTTTTGCTTGTCATTTTAGCACAACAGTAATCTTGGAATCTGTTTTATCAGTTAAGTATTTATAAACTCGTGGTTAAGTGCGCAACTAAGAGTGAACATGAGGATCTGGCAAGTTAATGCAATTAATACTTTTTGCCCGCTAAGCCCTTATCTTGCCTACAGGGTTTCCTTTCCTAGGCTTAAGGTACCCGACTTCCTCCTTCTCTAATCAAAATCCTTATCCTAGTTCTAGTCTGCCTGTAAGTAGTACGCGTTATCTCGTGCACTAAGTACCGCGTAAAGACTTGGAAGGAAAAGGTTTCACGCGCTGAAATGGCGAAAGCGCCGCCAAGGCAAAGCCCAGCAAGCGCCTATCATCAGGAGGCCAGTCCTTCTCTACACAGCCACCTTCAGCGCAAGGGCTGCTGGGGGAAAGTACCGGGCAGCGCACGCCGCGCGCCAATTGACTGCTAGGCCGCGCCATGGACGCCGTGCTGGCCGACGCGCTGCTCGGCCAGTGTCCCGACTGGGGCGCGTTGCTGCGGGCGCTGTGCGGCGAAGAGGGTCCGCTCAGCCTCGAGCGGGCGGAGGCGCTGCGTTTCCTTCTGGAGCGGGCGGCGCGTGGCGGGCGGCGCGACCAGAGCGCAGAGGCGCAAGGAGCGACCTGGGAGCTGGCGCTGCATCGTTGCCTCCCGGAGCTTCTCGGGGGGAGCCGCGTGTCGGCGGGTGAAAGCCCGGAAACGTGGCGGCGACAGACGGCAGCCGCCGGCGGAGTGCTCCGCTCCTGCGTCTCGGTCTGCGGACCCCGCCTGGCGGAGCGCTTGGCCGGCGAGGTGCTGGAGACCTGCGCGGGGATTCAGGGCTTGCGAACGGAGGGCGGCGTCGAGGTCCTGTGTGCGGCGGCCCCGTGGCTGGAGGACCCCGCGCTGGTCAGGAGAGCCGTGGCGGCCGCCCTGGCGCTGCTGCGAGGAGAGGGGGAAAGCGAGCAGGAGGAAGAGGAGGCGCTGCGTGTGGGCGGCAGGCTGCTGCAGACGCTGGGAAGAAACGGCGCCGCCTTGAGTCTCATCTGGGAAGGCCTGGTCCTGGCGCCCGTCGGTGGAGCTCCGCGGGTGAATCAGACTCTGCTGGTCCTGAGCGCCCTCTCCGACGTCCTGTTCCCCCGACTGGACGGTGTCCCTGACGGCGAGGCAGCTTCGCTGCTGGATACGAGGCTTTGTTGCAACTTTTGGGGAGTGGTGCAAAAGGGCCTGTCCGAGAGCGATGCTCTGTGCCGGAAAAGAGCCCGATATTTGTTGAAGAAAGCCGTCGATGTATCCGATAAAGTGGCCTCGGAGTGCAGGTGTAGCCTGGACGATGGAGACGGTACCTTTCGGCTCTAAATGCCATATGCTAGACACGGAGCTTGTACTTCCAAGCGTTTAGTATGTGAAGTGATGGCGAGAAAAGGCACGTTTGTGCTGGCTTTCCAGCCCAAGGCCGACTGCTTATGGAAAAGAATTCCATAAGCAACTTATGGAAAAGAATTCCATATGCAACTTATGGAAAAGAATTCCATAAGCAGCTTGGTCAACTTTCCTAAGGAACTGAAAAAATTGTATGATCCAAAATTGTAATGGCCTTACACAAAATTGTGGCAGGTGTATATCTGGAACATGTACAATTCTGTTCACATTTGGGAACAAAAGGTATAATCATTTTGGAAACATTGCAGAAGATAGCAGTCAAAATGCCTTCCCTGTGTGAAAAGGATAGTATTTGAAACTTCTTACTTGACCAGGAAAAAAGTTTTTGGTGAGATATTAATCGAGGTATATAAAATCCTGAATTAGGAGGTCCAAATTGCTGGAACTATTTTTTAGTCAAAATATTGTCTTGGATAATAAAATCAATAGTAGGTACATTAATAAAATGGATTCTGTCAAAGAGGGATGGTATCAGTCATAGTAAATGTGGTTTGAGAAAAGTTTTGCAATATACCTCTATGGATTTACTAAATTTGCACAGATAAGGACAAAAAGTGGAACTAAGGAATTATAGTTTGTTCAAGAAGAACAATTACTCTTTCCTGTCAAAGATCATGTCACAAGACAATGTGCAGAAATAGATTAATAACTTTTTTAAAGGGCCCCATGATAAAAGAAGATGGATGGAACTATAAGGAGAGTGAGGACTACAGTATTGCTTCATTGTTCATTCAACTGCCAGTGAAGTTAATACTTCATTAAGAATGAACTTGGGTTTGCATTAAAAACAATGAATGGAAATGCTAGCCTAAGCTTCAAATAGAATGAGGTGAACAAAAATAGGGTAAGAACAAAAGAAAATTATAGTAGTATATCTTTTCATTGTCATAGCCATTCCATGCCCTGTCAAACTTCAATACTATGATCTAGGACAGCCGGCTTCATACTAGTTCCTGTGGGATGCAACCTAGTTGGGAAATGTATAAGAGTAGTCTATGTGATGGATGCTGATAAAAAAGAATTATCTAGTCTAGTGAATAATAAATGAGGTGCAAAAGAATTATCTAGTGAATAACAAATGAGGTGCAAGAAAATCTCCAGTCCAGGAAGTATGTAGCTATTTTATTGGGTTAAGATAGTAATAATGTTTGAGAAGTCTAATAGGAAAGGGTGAAAGGGGAAGGAGGATGGACTCAATTGCAGTGGCAATGAGCATACCATTGGGAAACCTAAAGGACCATGTTGGGAACGGATTGTCCTGGAGAAACTAACTGTAGATTGTAAGAATTGACAACGAATTGATAGCAGTGTAGGGCTTGTTGGGAGAGGGAGAGAGAGAAATTGATTGGGGTCCTTTCCACATATAGAAAATTATAAAGAGAGAAAGAATTAAACTCTTAAATGACGATATTATTTCTGGTTGCTCGCTTTGACATTTGCCCTTGTATTGAGAGACAGTTCCTTTTGATAGTGATAGGATTATTTGAAGGGATCAGAGGTTGCATTATTATTTTGTATTAGTGACATTAATTTAGGCATAAGCATGATCTCTACATTTGCTTAAAAGAAGAAAATGTCTAATTTGCTTATCTTCTAGGATCATATTTATTTTGGTGGTGTGCTGAAAAAAAGGATCAATTTATTCAGTTTTGGGAAAATTATATCTTAATAATGGAGACTTTGGAAGGAAATCAGGTAAATATAGTTACTAAAGAGCATTGGTTTTGTTATTATAAACAGTTTATTTACAGTATTTACTGAATTTATATGTGATGGTTTGATACTGTTGTAAGATACAAGAAATAGATGAAGGTGGGAATTGAGATGTGAATACATTAACATTTATAGAAGCTAACTAATACATTAACATTTATAGAAGCTTTACTTTCAGTGAGTATGGCTTAGCATTTGAAAATGGGGGGAATGATTCAATTTTAATAATGATATTTTTTCTTAAAATCTGTTGAAGGGACTTAAAATATAGAGTTCATAAAGGGAGTCCTACATGTGAATTACATAGAATATTTATGCTAAAAATTTTCATGATCACATCACTTAGAGATCAATATCTACCTCTTAACTATAATTATACTTTTTATTTATAAAGCATGTTAATACAGCAATTTCTGTTTTTCAATTTCAGATACATGTTATAAAGCCAGTTTTACCAAAGTTGAATTGCTTGTATGAACTTGCAGTATCAGAAGACAAAGGTAAGAGGTTTTTTTGTAAAAAAAGGTCCAGTTAATGATGTTCAGTATCAGCAAGTACATTTTTTAATTTATTTTCAGTACTGCAAAATTCATTGGTACTTGATTATTTAGGCCTTTAGAAATATTTTTAGTCTTTGAAGTTGGTAACAAACATATAAATAAATGCAAGCCCTTACAAGAATCCATTTAGTCTTGAAGTTAGTTCAACTTGGCATTTCCCTGTCACAGATTACATTGTTAGTTGACTGAAATGCAAAATCATAATTTTAATTAATCTATATATATATTTCTCAAAAACAACTCACTCACTCTCTGACTGAGGCATCACAAGATCTCCAAAAGTGTGAAAGCTACAAACATCAAATTTGGCACAAAGCTTTGTCTTCCCATCCAGGCGCTCACTAAGAAAGGAAATTTAAAAATATTACTGTTTACTAGAGTTATTTAACATTTATTGGCAAGGGGCGGAGTGAAGATCAAAGAGCCGAGTGCAAAGGAGGTGAGTGCACACACGCGCCACAGCAGTGAGTGGTTTGAGTTTTTTCAACTGAGCCACTTTCTGATTTTCTAACATGTCGGACAATTTTCAACCTAGCGCTTTTAGAGCTCAGAGTGGCTCGTGTGGCTGATTTTCAACATAGCACGGCTCTTTTCACTATCGGCCAACACACTGTGCCTCACACTGACTGACAGCCTCAGATTGCCTTGCGCAGCTGATTTACAACCTTCCGCGCCTTACAGTGCCTCTCAGAGCGCACTTAGGGTATTGGACCTCAAGTGGAGGAAAACGTTGAGTTCTTGCCTTCCAAAACTGGCTCTGTTGCTCCAGCCGGCTCTGCCGCCAATTCCTCCCCTCCCCCCCCAAGTTCTTGCCTTCCAAAGCCAGCTCTGTTGCTCCCAGCCGGCTCTCACATTCAATTTTCTTGGTAAAACCCGTAGTGGAGCACGGGTACCAGCAGCTAGTTTGATATATATCCCACCTTTCTATCCACAAGGCAATCGTTCTTTGTAGATTTATAGAATATACCATATAAGGCGACCCGGCGTATAAGGCAACCCCTGCACTGAAGCTCTGCCTTTTAAGTTTCGCCTTCTTCCCCTTCGTGTTTTTGTTTTTGGGGGGATAACCCCCATTTCCTCCTCAGCCCACTGCGCGAGCTGACGATCTAGCCTCCAAGCTTACAAAAGCTGGTGCAGGGGTGGAGTAGAAGAGTCTCGCCCAGCTGCTGCCCGCCTGCTCGCCGCTGGTGAGTTTCGCCCCACCGAGCGACACCTTTGAACCTGCCTGCCGCTGCTGAGAGGCAAAACCTGTTTGTCTCCCTCCAGGGTCCGGTTTTGGAGACTAGATTGCCGGTGAAACTGGACTCTTAAAAGGCAGAGCTTCAGTGCAGGGGTCGACTTATACTCTGGAAAATACGGTAAAAAACATTTGGTTCACAATTAAGTGATCTGGCCCTCAAAGTCCATGCTGTGTTCTATGATGAAAGAGGAAGTATCATTCTTGTTTTTTCTTCTGCTTGTCAATTCTACCAAATAGCTTTACTGCTCATGAGCACCTCCTTAAAGAAACATAAGGATAGAGTTTGGTATTGGGTCAAAACAAACCAATGTGGTCCAAAAGGCATTAGAATCTTTGGATAGAAGTAGTCACAATGGCTGCTAAGAGTCTTGGATCAGGAATAATCTCAAGAACTGCTCAGAAATTTTGCTGCTTGAATTTCTCCTTCCTAACATAGCATTTTTGTCAGTTGACCTACTAATTGCACTGGACTTTATTATATTAGTACTTTTGTATCATTCAGGACTTCAGTATCATTGAAGTGTCGGCAAGAAATAAAATGTCCCAAATTCAGAACTATTACTTATCTAAAACAGACTCTGAATCCTTTCTCTATTCTTATGTTGATATTGGAGGCCAATCCATAATCAATCAGAAAGAGATCTTCTCATCATCTTAACACATCACTGTTTCATCGTCATGGCACTATCTGTATCCAAATAGAATATTAGTTTAAGAATGTGTCTTGCGAAGTCTTTGTGAAGTCAAACTTCCAAACAACTTTCAATTAAGCACTTTGACCATTTTGCAGCTAACGACTTATTGCAACTTTTGGCATCTACCAACCATCACTGAGTTGAGATAGATAGATATACAGATAGACAGTTCTCAGTACTCCTCTATCAGTAGAATAATGGTTAGATGATGAGATGATGGTATAAGTCACTTTTGCCTCTTTAGTGAAAACCTGCAGAATAAAAATGTTTAGGTTATCCAGTGCCAGAACCAAGTTTTCCTCAGCTAACCTAGGAAAGGGGACTAAGGAAGTGAATTTCTACACTGTCTTCTCCAATGAGATTTTTATTGAACTCTATATTCAATTAAATTGCATCTAGTCATAACTGCTGCATTACATTGATATATATTAATATCTCAGTTGCTTTCGAGACCCAATGAAAGGCATTGATCTTTTATCTTTAAAATTTTGATTAGTTTAAGTTCTGACTCTCTAAGTAACTACTTGTCTTGTGTAAACTAACTACAGTATTAAGGTTGACTGAAGAGATCCCTTTGAAGCCATCTCCATTTTTAACATTGTTTTTCATTGTAGATTGCCTTGGTGATGTTTCTTATAATTTGTATAACTATATAAAATAATCAGCACTTGAAAACTAAATTATTTGTACAGAAATACAATCAAGGAAAATAGCTTATGCAAAGTGCACAGATTTATTTTTTAACAACAGGTTGTTGGATGTTCCATCCTTCGTGGCATATGTGCATTTACAAAAGAATGTTTGAGAGTGAAAACAAGACATTGGCAAAAGAAAGTGTCATTCACTTTCTTGAAATCTGGCAAAGAAAATGTCTTCCCTCATCACAAGAATTTTCAGAGGTAAAGTGTACTGCTCATCCATATAAAATACTTTTTTATTAATCCTCTAAAGAAGGCCAAGCTATCTGTTGCCACTATCCCCTTGGGAGGAAATGTTTTAAGTCTTTTTATATTGCTGCTTTATAATTCCATTACTTATTTTTCAACAGTTGAAGCTAGTATTACCGTGTTTCCTCGAAAATAAGACATCCTCCGAAAATAAGACCTACTTACATTTTTGCCTCTCGGTGGAATATAAAGCATCCCCCGAAA
>JANHFO010010580.1:224752-239286 GCA_032468095.1 Pareas carinatus | reverse complement strand
CCTTGCTAACACCGGGCGCTCCTTACCTCATGCAAAATAACTTCATATAGGAGAGGCAGCGAGGCACACGTGGCTGGGCTGTTTCCAGGGCTCCGAATTCAATGCGGAAGCGCTCCCAAAGCACTTTACAGCTGACTAAAAGCGCGAAAATTTGGAACCCTGGAGGTTCCAGCCAGCCGATCTCTCTGCAGCCCTGACTTCTCCATGAGATAAGGAGCGTCCGTGTATAGCAGGGAGGGGGGAGCCGGGTGTTATTCGAGGGTGGGTGATCTACTGTGTTTCCCGAAAGTAATTTATCCCCCGAAAATAAGACCTAGCGTTCCTTTGGGAGCAAAAATTAATATAAGACAGGGTCTTATTTTCGGGGAGACACAGTATTATATATTACCTGAAGATTTCACTTGTTCCCTGATTAACTGCATTCACATGTCTACATTTAAAAAGATATTTATTGGAGAACAAATAAAATGCAATTAATGTCTGTTTTATTTCTTTTAATGCAAATCTAATTTCTTTTATTTAGTTCATTATTGGCCCTTTAATGGATGCTCTTTCAGAAAGTTCTCTTTATAGCAGGTAAATACATTGTTTAATGAAAAACTCTGTATGACAATTTCTGCAGATGTGGAAAGATAACTTTTTTTGTAATTGTGCTTTGGGGGAAAACTGGATATTTCTATCTATCTCTAATAGCAGTTGAACTACAGTCAGAATAGGGAAGAATAGGGAGGATAAAAAAACAATACCCTCATTATCATCCAGTTACATTAATATTTGATGCACCTATATTTAAAACAGAGAGAAAAGAAGTAAGAGAAACTCCGGAAAATAGTTCTCTTGGATGCACTGTTGCTAATTAATTCACTGTATAGTGCAGAAGTAGCCACATTTATCTTTTTGAGAGATCAAGGGTCATAGTGGATGCAATCAATATAAAATAGGTAGACTGATATCATGCAGATTGAAGGGGACTTGATTTCTGTTTTTATTTTTCTCTCTCTCTTACTTTGAGGGCATTCTTTTTTTTAAAAAATGCTATTGTCATTTTAAGATGTAGGCTTCAGTTTTCATGTACTTTCCTTCTCAAGCTATTTAATAATTATGATTGAAAGGGATTCCAAGGTTAAAAAAATGTGAATCAGGAAGTGACTTTGTTTATTCAGAAAATGGTTGTCTGTTCTTTGAGGACAGCTTGCTTTTGAATGTTAATTTGTATTTTTTTCTTTCAGTCAAGGGGGTATCCAGGTATCATTGGGTGCAAAGAGGTTGTGAAAGCTGGCATTATTGCCTGTTCTTAACCCTTTCAGCCTCCTGCACACCCTCTTATGGGAGAGGGGACCTTCCTGATTTAGTTGGATGTGATATGAGACAAAGATGAGAATCTCTTCCACAGGCAGCTTTTATGAATGGGAATTCCGATCGTGCAATATGCTTCTTTCTAATTTTAAGAAGTGTCTGTCCTACAGAGCTCTCTGGGCTACAGTTTGCCCCTTTCCTGCAAGTGAGATGAGTCTTTTCTTAAGTTTGAGAATCCACTAAGGAAAGCAGAATGCACAAAAATCACCTTTACATTTTATTTCTCTCACTATCAGATCAAATGAATATTGTAGGAACTCTTCCAATACTTTAGTTATTTATCAGCATGGAATATATATCTCTGTTTAGGTTTTGATAATCTTCAAATTTATTCAATAATCCAATGAAATGTGGTAGCAAAATCAAATTGCACTGTTGGCACTGAATTTCTTTAAGTTATCTCTTTGCTTTAACTTAACAGGGTATTAGGTCAGATTATGGGCGCTTGTCCACCATTAGGAACAATTCTGCAGAATTTCATGGAGACTTTCTTCACAAGGCTTCCAGAAAGAGAAAAAAGTATGTGTAGTTAATGGCATTGTTTTGGAATAGCAGAAATGTCAGTCCTCTGCTTCAGGATAACTTATTACTACTAGCTACTTTTACATTTATTTTTGATACAAAAGCAGAGTAAATATCTGATGATGTTGATGTTGATGACGACACAGGGATTGGTGTTAGGTCAAGGCCTGTCTAGCCATATCACTAGGTCTCTGAGGCTGGTACAGGCCCATAATGCAGATTTTATTGACGTGTACCAAAAATGGTATTAGAAGTGCCTTCTGAAAGGGAGAAATTAACCCTGAATCACCTGCTGAATTCTATGAATGTGGTTACAGTGTTAAACTGTTTCTTCCTTCCACAGTAATGGGAGTCAGAACCTGGGGGTGATAGTGAAAGTGCAATATTAAATACTCATAAAATTGGAACAAATAAAATAGCATACTGTTGTCTAGCTTTCCCCTACGTTTTTTTTACTACCTTCTCTTTCTCAGTTATCCTGTATATTTATATCCCAGGTTAAACAATCTGTCTCTTGGGCTAAGATTAAAAGTGATTCTATAGGTCTGGGTATTATAATCTAAATTGTGATTGAGAAAACATATTTATTCCTATTTAGTGGTTGAAATTAGCTTTATTTTTAGTATACTTTATTAAATTTCTACAAAGAATGATATATAAAAAAATTGGAGAGAAAAATAAGAAGGGACAAATTGCAAAGGATAAAGGAAAAAAGAGGAAAAAATAAAAAAGCACTTTCCTATTTTATTTGATACAGTTACAGATATAAAATACATTAACATTTGATCTGAAATTAATTATTTTACAGTATTTCTATAATCATAAACTATTCTAATTGTCAAATCCCAAAATTAATATAGCATTTCTTTCGATCTCAAGCAGAAAGTCTCTAAGTGGTTTCTATGTAAAATCAAAACTAGACAAAGCTCTATTTATATGATAAAAATGCTATATTCTTTCTTTTTAAAGGAAGCTTTTTGTTAAAATTTATTCAGAAGATGAGCAATAGGCACTGGTGCGCTGTTCCTGTTTTGTTTCTCTCCATGGCATTGGCACATATACCACCGTGTAGAGCACTGGATAGCAAAGGACTCATTGCATTAAGGTGATGTTCTGAATTTTGTTTCTGTGAATTTTCTGTGTTCTCGGTTCATTGCTTAACTTTTCAGAGCATGTATTTGATCCATTTACAGAAATGTTCTGCAGTGCACTATGATCACGCATCAGATTCTTCTACGAGGTGCTGCTCAGTGCTTTCTTCTTAAATCAGCTATACATTTAATCGATATAGTAAGTATTATATTTTAAACAAATCTTTGCTTTAATATACAGGAAAAAGTAAACATGATCAGAAGCATATTGTCTTCCCAGCCTCGATTTTTTTAAAAATAGACAAGTCAGCTGTCATATGTATATTAAACTTGCATCAAAATGAACAACTGAATGATTATGTTATTATGTCTAAGTCATGGTACTGCAAGATGCGAAGAAACTTTGCACTTTAATTTGTTCATTCTGGTATAAAATATGTCAGGAATTAAGCTGGTCTTATTAATTCAAATTTATGCACACCATAAATGTGACAGAATAGTCATGGTTTGGGCTCAGGAAAGATAACTGATTGCTGTTTTATTTATATTTGTTTTTGAAAGTAATTGCAATTTGTTCTTCTGTTTGAAAAATTGTGCTCAAAAATGTATTGGCAGTTTGTATGTTGAAATGTAATGTTTATGATAGAAAATATGTTTGTAGGTATTTCCTTTTTGAAAATGGCTGTGGAGATTAAGTTGGTGTTTGAATAATTTTGTCTGAAATGTATGCATCAAATATAGTTTTAATATTCAAATATATCCTTGGGTTACACTTTATTTCATATAAACAAAAGAGCAAATGGACAAGCAAAACAATTTCTTCAGCAGCAAAAGAATAGAACATTTTTAGAGACAAAGTATGTTCATATTAGTTTTTGCAACAGCAGACACTTAAACGTTTCTGTTAATTTAGAAAGAATTATATGATATTATTAAAGTATAGTATTTTCATATTGAGTTTTGGAGCAAAATGTGGTACTAAAATCTACTGCCTCTTCTATATAAGTTGCCACATAAATTATTTATAAATTTAAGTTGGATTGCCTTTAAAAAATAAGATTAATTTTAATTGATAAAAAGTTTATTACTAAATAAGACTTTGCTACAACATTGTGTTGTTAAATGTGGTAAGAATGGGTGTTTCTTGAAGAAAAATATGGTAGTTACAAAAAATGAAAAATGCTACATAATTAAAAGAAAGGAAATGTACAATATGAAAGTATTCTCTTTTAAAATAATGCTTAACACAATATTTATATTCCCATATTGTAATAAATTCTAATTACATTTGCTTCTTTAGGAAAAAGTATCACTTTCAGATATTTCAAACTTCATTACGTATCTGAAACCAGAGGAATCACTAGGAAGAGGAACTGCTTTGTGGAGAATGGTGAGAAAAAGGAAATAGTCAATTATGTAACTGAGCAATAACTGTGTGCCTTGGAGATTAGTATAAAGGATTATATAATATCAGCACTCTGATCATAAGCCCATATGCATCATGCATTTCTCCCCCCCATGTTCTTGTTCTCATTTGTCCAGCGATGTACAATGATGCTAGGCTTATTTTATTTATTTATTTAATCAAATTTATATACCGCCCTTCTGCCCATAGGGACCCGGGGCGGTGTACAGCCAATAAAACATACAATATACAAAAATTACAATGTAGAGAGCTATTTTATAATATAAAATAGCAAACTTACAGTAGTTGAATTCAGGTTGAGCCAATATTCTTGCCCATGCCAGCTGTCTTGTCTGTGAATTAACTTCATTCTTCCCTCCCACTGAGGTTAACCTGCTACAATATAGTTGCATTTGCTTGTTTATACAAAAATAATACGAGAGATAATCATATTTAATTTTGTTTTGCTCAGCTTTGTGATTGGCTGCACGTAAATGACAAGTACTTTCAAAATGCTTTAAACTGTGAGATCCCACAAGATAAAACAGCATTAAATGTTTATGTGCAGCTTCTTGTGGAGGATTACCTGAAAACACCTCTTTCCAATTGTAAGTATTGTGTAATAATAACATTAAACACATTTATAAAATAATTGATTCCTAGTGCAGAATGTATTCACTGTTGGGCTTATTACAAATTTTCAAGAAAAATAATTTTATATAAGAGGAAAAAAGTTACATATATACTTCTGCCTTCTTAGTAAGTAATTAAAGTAATTAAAACAAAAAATAGAACTAATGTCTCTTTGAGCAGCTAGTGTGTTAAGCTATGGTCAGTTGCTCAGCTTGGAAAAAAGTATTAAATTTGAATATTAAATGTTATGTTTACAAAACCAAAATATAAATTTCTTGTAGTTTTTCAATATCAATGTATGCAATTTTTTAAAAAGTATTTTTAATTCTATGTACAACAGCCTTTTATTTTGAGCCGGACTGATAATTTCTGTTGTGAAATTGTAAACTTTAAAATATATTTGTACCTGCATACCTGTCTAGCTTTTCATGTTCAAAAGATAGATTTTTACCCCCCACAGCAGCAGAACCTTGTCTTCCAGACTGGTTTGATGCTAAACGGGTGGCTATAATGATTCTTCTAGCTGCAGATGTGGAAGAGATAAGGCATACATATAAGTAAGTATAAGATTATTCCATTAAATGCAAAAGAGGTTAACAAGGACCAGTCTCAAGTCGGAACACAGGACGGCTTTCTGTCTTATTAATATATTTGTTTTCTTGGGCAATATTTGAGGGTTTATTCTCTCCTTCTGATAATTGATTGTAACATATTCTTAAAATAACAGTCAGATTTAAATATTCAGTCTGTCTCTTTTTTTCATTCTCTTTCCACAAATGATGCCCATGGCTCAGAATTGAAATGTGCCAAAACTAGTGTCTTCTGTTATTGACACCTCTCAAGATAATAAAATATAGACTGTGGTGAATTCTCTAACTTGCTGCTGTTTGGAAGGTGTGAGTGTGACTTTAGAGCGATGTGACACGTTCTGTTTTAGAAAATGATGCTTTTCTTTCCAGAAGCCAGCATAAGACTGTGATTCTCTTTTTATTGTTTGTTTTGTATAGTGACAATAGTAGCACCGAAAGGATTGGCCTGAAGGCTCTGTTGAATCCTCTGCTGGATGTGTTGCTGAAACTTGGCACTAATCCCTATATCTCGTCACTGAAAATTAATAAAAGCCTTCAACTGCTATTGAAGATAATGCAGACTTGTTCAATCAAAACTTCTATACCAGAAGTTGGTTAGTGGTATCTTCAGTATGTTAACTTTATTATTCTTGATCCTCTAATCAGAATAGCAACATAAAGTCTATGAAAATTACTTCACCCTATTTGGATAGATAGGCACACTGAAAATTTTGATCTTGGATTCCATCATCAAATATTTGCCGTTAGTAAGAAAAATGAGGTCACAGTCACACACTCACTTTTGTAGTGATCTGACTAGTCATTTCAAAGACATTCCAGTACCGTAAGGCATGAATTGAGATTTGAGCCTTAACATGCAAAACTTTTTGCATTTTTTTATTCCTACAGAAAGGCAAACTGCTGATATACAAATTTATTGTATTCCAAAATACTAGCTCATTTATTGAACCTTATTTATTCATCTCTTTCAGGTTCAGTCTCTCAGCTAAGTAACTTATTCCCATCCATCAAGGCAGACCAATTTTCTCTTTCCTTTCCTTTTTCCTTGCTGGTTTTTTTAAAAAAAGACTCATTCCTTCATTCTTTGTACACCTCATTCTAGGCTCAGACTCTTCTATCTCATCCTTCTGGGGTTCTGCCATTACTATCCTACCTTCTGGTGTCTGTGGAGATTCTCAGTCATCCAGGTCATGGTTGTCCCAAAAGTGCTTTTTCAAAAGAAGTATGAGTGGGAAGAGTCCGAGTCCACTTTCCGGGCAACCATTCCATGAAGATGTTTTGGCCACTTTGAATTATCACAATTGTTAAAATAGGAATAAAAAGATGTTTTAAAATATATATTATTTAATAGTTTAAAAACATTATCTAGATGGGGATCTAAAGTTCTAGTATCCATTCTCTTCTAATTGGGAGGAGCATTACTCCTAGATCTTCTTTGTAGAGGGAAGGCAGATTAGAAGGTTCAGAGAGGAGAAGGACAAAGGAATGCTACTTTCTAGTTTTTATTGATTATAAAACTGTCAGCAAAAGAAGTGAACTTTCATTTTAGTTTCTGCCTACCTAATTGTTTTATCTGTTTCAGTGGTAAAATTTGTATATAGCTTCAGAAGCAAAAATGTACTCTAAATGTTTTAATGTAATGATTCTTTATGTAGATGGAATAATAGTATTTCTCCAGAAGTCAATTATGTTCACCACTGAAAGTATTTTGGATTTTCTCCTCAGAAGACTTACTGCAAATGAACTAAATATGGTAAGTATTTAGTGCAGAAGCCCGTCTGGTAAACACCCGTAGTAAGTTGTATACTGAAATGAACTTACTTGGAATGCTTAAAAAGTCCCCAATCATTTATCACAGGTAGCTGCTTTAAAATCTTTCTAATCTTTAATTAGTTATAAATGCAGTAATTAATGTATATTGATTTATGTAATTTCCCCTAGCTGATTAGCTATTGTATGGAAATACTGTTATGTAATAATATGTCCATATGATAATATAAGGAAATTGTGGGCTACATGCAGACTGCTCAGATATATTTCTTGCCTGCACATCTGTGCATATATCAAGAAAAATGAGTGCTCTGTTTGTGTCTCATTGTAACTAGAAAATTCAATAAAATCCAATAAAATACAGAGAGGCTGTGTTTTGGGAATGGAAAACATTACAATATTATAAGATCACAGTTACCAAGCAGAGTTAGAGAACTTAAAAGAAAAATCTTGTTCGGCGTACATAAATTATTTGTTTGGCAATTGTATCAGTATATTGCATCTTAGAGTAATGTTCACATTTGTGTATTTTTTATCGCAAAGATGAGTAATTATTTTTTCATTTTAGATGTCTGATCTGCAACACTGTAGTTTATATCTGCAAGTGTTGTCAGAACTAATGAATTTCTATTCAGCCAGTGGATGGAGAAAAGCACCATTTCTCTGCACTTTTGTCTCATCTTTAATAAATGCTTCTCTCAACAATCTGCAGGAGATACGTGATGACAAGGTATTGTTGAGCTTACAGTGGCCAATAGTTAAGAATGAACCAAATCTGGCATCTATTGGATTTTTCCTGTTGATGTTGGGGTAAATGTTACCACATCTCCAGTATTTATTGGTTTAGTGTCTGTCACAATGTCAGATAATAAACCCTAGACAATGTTTGCTAACTGGAAAAAAGCCACACATAAAAAAGGGGGCAGGGCTTCAACTTAGTAGGCTCATCTCCCCCTTGATACCTCCCACCCCTGCAGACATCACTGATGGAGTCACATAGAGCCAGTATATTAGCTCTTAGAAAACTCGAGCAACAGCTTTTTTTTTAATAACACCATCAGTCAGAATCGACTTGTTTTTGTACTCAGTACACATGGTGAATAAATATATTGTCAAAATAAGCACAGGTATTTTTTCAGAATGAAGCTCTATAAAAATGTTACCTGATTTTAAAAAAGATTTTACTCTGTTTACAGTATTAAAATAGTTTTGAACATAGTTTGCAAGGTAGAAGTTTCTAGACTTTATCACTCTAATGAGAATAAAATGACAATAAGTTCCAATTTTCAATACTCTGTTAAACAATTGCAGCTCAGTAGATGGGTCAGAAGCCTTAAAATAGTGAAAATAATACTGTATCATAAACTAAGTGATTCTCTTGTGTTTTCATGGGAGATGCTTTTGAATTGGCAGGGGAACAAAGACAGTTTTAACATTGCAGTATTGTGGCCATTCGAAAAATAGAATACATGTTAATATTATGAAGCATATGATATGGTATGCCTAATAAAGGTGGATAGTTATCGCATTATTTTCTGATATTTTAAAACTACAAATGGCTCCAGGTTTGCTTCCCCTCCATTCTTAATTGTACATAACTTGAATTGTTGGAAGAAGGGATGGATCAAGAATTCTATTCTGAGTAGACCTTTTCAAATCAACATGACTTAAATTAGTCATAATAATTGTTAAAACTGTATGTGTTTGAGGAAGAAGGAAGATTGATTAGGTTCTTATCTCTATCCCACTTGCCTGATTAAGAAAGCTAAGAGTTTAACTTTTTGTTTATTAGAGAGGGAAAAGCCTATCATAGTATGTACAGTGTTACCTATGTTCAAATTAGTAAATGTTTTGCAGTTTTTTTAAAACAATCACAACCAGACCATTGTATTTGCACTTTCTAGGATATAAAACCTGGAGAACAGATTCAGAAGGTAGTAAGTATGGCAACATTAAGGGTTGTTTGTGAAATTATGGATCAGAAGCCAGACCTTCAGCTTCAGTTTCTACCAGCTGTCAACTCCCTTAAAATGGCTATTTTCAGCATCCAACTTAACCAAGTATTAAAGAAGCCTAACAACATGGAACAAAATGGGTACATATAGTTACTCAATCACTTTTCCCTACTGAAATATTTTACTATTACATTATTATAAATGCAAATTTTAAATTCTACCTTAAAAATCAAAATATTCTATAGCTGTTTTTATGAGTTTCTAATTAGTTTCTAAGTATTATTTCTTTTAGTGCTTAATTAAAACCTGAGAAAACGTAAATATACCGTATTTTTCGCACCATAAGATGCGCTTTTCCCCCCCCAAAAAGGGGGGGGGGGTAAAAGTGTCTGCGTCTTATGGAGCGAATACTCCCAAAAAGCGTGGGAGATCGCTCCGCTGGACGCCAGGAACCCGCCAATTCAGCCTGCAGAGCGATACTTTGGCTTTGGAGCATCCCACGGAGCGATCTCCGTGCATCCCAAAATCGCTCCGCGGGACGCTCCAAAGCCGAAGGATCGCGCTGCAGGGTGATCTGGAGTGTTCCCCGCACCCCGCGGAGCGATTTTCACGCGCCCGCGGGACACTGGGAATGCTCCAATATAGCCTGCAAGGCGATCCTTCGGCTTTGGAGCGTCCCGCGGACCGATTTCCGGGTGCACGGAGATCGCTCCACGGGACGCTCCAAAGTCAAAGGATCGTCCTGCAAGCTATATTCGAGCGTTCCCGGCGTCCCGTGGAGCGATTTCCGCACGCCCACCGGGTGCTGGAGATGCTCCAAATCGCCCTGCAGGGTGATCCTTTGGCTTTGGAGTGTCCCACAGAGCGATTTTGGGGTGCACGGAGACCGTTCCGCGGGACGCTCCAAAGCCAAAGGATCACCCTGGAGGTTGAATTGGAGCATTCCCGGTGTCCAGCGGAGCAATCTCCCACGCTTTCTGGGAGTATTCGCTCCATAAGACGCAGACACTCCCCCCCTTTTTTGGGGGGGAAAAAGCGCGTCTTATGGTACAAAAAATACGGTAGGTCTTATTTTCAGAGGATGTCTTACTTTCGGGGAAACAGGGTAGTAGTGATGGGATTTGAAAGCAGAAAGACAACATATGTCTAGCCTCTTCTTCTGGACTGAGAACCAAAAGTCATGGAGCAGCTGAACCTTTGCTTTGCTGGGATAACATCACAGAAAGGGAACAGGCCATATTCGTCTATGATGCTAGCTAGAAAAGAAATGGCTGGAGGAAACTCATTTTTCCTCTAACTGCTTATCAACAAAAGCTCAGGCCTTCTCTCCTGAGAAATGCCCTGAAGGTCCTTATCCTTTAACAGAAGTCATAAAACTGACCAAACAAGAAATCCCAGAAGAGAAGGCAGCCAGAACCTCCTAGAATTACATATAAATGTCAGCTCAATTCTTTTCTCTGGCCTTGGAAGAATTGATGAGCCTCTCCTCTGTCTTCTCTCTTCACTCTCCATCTGTTGTGTGTCTAGCCTCTGAGAGTCTCTATTTTTTAATTGCTCTGAGACTTCTGAGAAGGTACAGGCTAAAAAGCAGCAATAAAATGCAGCAAACGAATAAAATAAATTTAAACATCCATTCAGGAAGGAAAGAAAGAAAAAATAGACGTACCGCATATTTGACAGGGAATTCAAGAAAATATTCCTGTGAAAGGATTAATAATTATATAAAAGAGATTTTAAATCCTCATGAGAACGAAGGAAAGCTTTGAAACGGGGAGATGATTTTTTAGGGAAACCACAGAAATTTAAGTTTGGCTAGTTATGGTTTTGGTGACAAATTACAGTTACATTCATCACATTATAAGAATGTCATCTTAAATTTAAAAGAGAAGCTGCTGCAACAGAGGCTACATTTATTTTTCATAAAATTCCTTCTGAAAGGTTGGTTGAGATGTCCATAAACAACATCACTGGGTACTGAGGTTGCACTGTTTTAAAATCATCATCATTAGAACAATTGACTAAAGCCGCACTATGCTCAAAATGTGTCATTAATACAATACACTTGAAACTTAGCTAATGCAGTAGAGCAGCGGTTGTCAATTTGTGGGCGCAGCAGGGTCGCGTGTAACTAAGTGAAAATTTGGGTGGGTGGAGAGCGGCCCTAAGAGAACGGATTCCACTGCCGGCAATGCCCGGCCCTCTAGTAGGCTTGGGGAGAGCAGCTGGAGGGCGGGCTCGGCAGAGCTCAACGTCTCCTTCTGGCAGCAAGGCCTTTGCATGGATGAACAGAAGCCGAAGCCCTGCTCTCAGCCCTGCTTTCAGCCCTGGCTTTGCTGAATTGCCACTAAGTATAGTTCAGCCCGAGCCTTCACTCCACCATGGAGTTTGATGAATCTATTGATTACGGCCATGACGAGAAAAACTTTTCCCGGGGTGGAATTTTAAGCCTTCGCTCTTGTGCCAAAAAGGAAGAAGGAGCCACGTCCCTTTTGGTGTCTTCTATACATTGTGTCTCCCTGGAAGCGGTGAAAGAAGCGGCCCCAGCCTCTTCCTTCTTTCCCTCTCTCTCAATCTCTCTCTCCCTATCTCTTTCTCTCTCTCTCCCCCTCTCTCTCATTTTCTCTCTCTCTCGCGCGCGTGCTGTGTGTCTGACTCTCATTCTCTCTCTCATTCTCTTTCTCTCTCTCTTTGTGTGTGTGTGTCTGTCTGTCTCTCTCACTCTCTCATTTTCTCTCTCACACTTTCTCTCATTCTCTTTCTCATTCTGTGTGTGTGTCTGCCTCTCTCATTCTCTCTCTCTCTCTCTCATTCTCTCTGTCTCTCTCTCCCCCTCAGTAACAAATATCACACTAAAATGTGCGACACTTAAATAAGTTTCATTTATTTTGTAATAATTAAACTAATAATTTTGCTACAGTTAAACAATTAAAGATCTTGTTTTGATTAAAGCATTTATGATTTGTTATAATTAAATAAGCTTTTAAAATTTTGTTATATTAAATGAGTGCCTTTTATATTATTAAAATGGAAGATCTTTGATCATTATTTTACAAATGTATGTACCTTTTTAAAAAAATTCATATTGGTGGTCCTCGAGATTTCAAATTATGAGAATTTGATGGTCCCTGAGGTCAAAAAGGTTGGCAACCACTGCACTAGAGGATTTAAAAAAAACAGTATTCTGTAATACATTGTTCCATGTAGTTATTTTTTCCTGTATTGCACTACTGACTTTAAAAGAGAGCATTGTGGCATGGTGTGATGTGTTTATAGTGTTGGTCGAGGGGAAGAAAACTCCAATTCTAATCCACAGTCAGCCATGAAAGTCACTAGACAAATTTGGGCCAGTCACTTTTTTTAAGAGAGATATATTAATCCTCCTATTTTAATTCATTCTATCTGATGCAGAATTCTTACATATTGTAACACCACGTTACAGTGAATTTCATAAAAGTAAAAAAGAAAGAAGAAAATCTGATTGCAGCATTCATTTGCAAAACAGACCTGGCTACTGCCAAAGAAACACATTTTACAAATAATTGAGGAGTGTTAGATGTCTGTCTAAGTAGCAGAGAGCAAGAAATTGAGCTTGGCACAAAGGCACTACTTACAAGATTAGTTTATTGTGCCATTAACATCAACCTGCAAGAGAGGATGAGCTGGACAATCAACCTTATTAGTCTTCAGCCAGCTAAATTCTAATAGCTGACAGCCTCAATGACCCACACTTACAACTGAGAGATTCTGTCATGCATCAAACCAGATGGTGCAGAGGGAGCAGACAATAAATCCAAGAATGTTGAAGACTTATGAAAAATAAAATTGTAAAAACCCCACAATCTCAATGTTCTAAGCACAGACAAAATGAACTAAACCATACCCCAAATTGCAGAGATAAACTAAACCAAAAGAAGTTTAAAGAAACCACGTGCTGCCTCATGCCCTCAGAAAAACCAACTGAAGCAGAAATTAGAAACCTGATCCACACACCAGTCAAGTGGAAACAAGTTTACATTCCAAAGAACACAACATGTTTCTGGCAATCAAACACCAAGAGTCAGTTCTGCTGGATGGCAACTGATTCTGTTTCAACAATGGGATTAGCATAATGAATTAAATTCTGAATTCTGGGTAGATCAAGTATTTCGGAATACATTCAATCCAAATACGTTAATTGTGTGGTTCACGGAGTTCTATATGGAATGCTCCCATACCGCAAATATGAGTTTAGAAAAATACACCAGCTCCTGACATACTGGATTTCAGTTCCCCACATAAAGGGAGTCTAGAGTAGCAGTAAGCGCTCCCCTCTGCAAAGGTTATCCTTCTAACACTTGGTACATTACAAGGCTGCGGTGAAGTGAGCACTCCTCCTCCTATATTTTTATGATCATGATGTGGACTTGTTGGGTGAGATCAGAGTTTCTATTAATCCAGTCCCTCATTTCCTGTAGAAGCAAAAATCAAGAGTTGAACATCTCGTACATCTTGTTTGCAAGTCAACCCGCAACACTGACAGTGGTTGATTCATTGCAGCATTATTACTCTAGTCCAAGGACCAGTTCCATGGAAAAAGGTTTTTCCGCAGACCGGTGGGAGCGTGGTTTTGTGTGTTGCCTACATCTTGCAAATAGGACTTGGCTTGTCTGTACGACCCGGTTGCTGGCATTTGGCGGCCCGGTGCCAGTCCACGGATCGGGGCTTAGGGAGACCTGCTCTAGTCAATATTTATGCATCTGTTGGAACTGTAGACTGCTGCTTCCTTCTTATAAGATGACACTGGAGTTCTATGAACTGGTCTGGTCACTTATTCCATTAACAATGGTTGGCTGTTTATACATGCTAATTCCAGAAGAAAATAAACAATGAAATAGAAATCCAAACAATTTTAAGCAAACTTTTCTCTTCCCATCTGAAAATTTTTCATCCTATGACAACCTGCAAAATGATAAAACATTTGGCTACAGTAAATAAGGGACAGCTGTTTGGTTTCTTGCATAATGTTAAGAATCAGGGACACATATGATAAATACTCAGCATGTTTATAAAGACATAAACCCAAATTGCTACAATTGGCATATATATACATTTATACACACACACAAAGACTCACATTATATATATTGTATATATTGTAAGCTTGAAATGGTCCATACTAGTCTTCCTTGATTTTAATTATATGTCAGCACAAAAACATCTAACACAATATATA
>JANHFO010010580.1:169330-181031 GCA_032468095.1 Pareas carinatus | reverse complement strand
TTCTAACTCTTTTTTCCCTTTCCAACACTTTTAGGACTAAATTCTCCATTATCTTGTCTCCTGGTTTTGTTTTTTTTCCTTTATCCCACAATCTATATAATGTCCCTTCTTTCCAAATTTCTTCCTGCTTGATTCCTCCTTTTTCTTTTCTATTTCTCTTTTTTCCCTTCCCCTTCATTTTTTTCATATAGAATCTTAGGCCCTTATCTTGGAATTGTCTCTTTTGAAATGTGATTTTTTCTCTGCCACCTTTATTTTAATTTTTATCTTCTTTTCTTGTTCCTCCCTTAGTCTTTGGTTAATGTCCTTTCTTTTCCTTCTTTTCCTTATTCTTCTGAAATATTTCGTGCTTCCCAGTCCATCTTTTCTTCTTAAGCTCTTGTACCTCTCGTAAATGACAATATTTCTCCCAAGTTTCTCGCAACTGTTCCAATATGTGAATAGCTTCTTCAAAACATTCCTGCATGTCCGCCATTTTCTTCTTTCTTTCTTTCCTTTCGCACAGCTTGAATTTAAATTTCAACACAGTTCAACAAAAATCGACCAAAGCCAGTTCATCAACCAGATTCCTATCTCCAGCTTACTTCACAAATGTTCAATATTTAGTACAGGTGGCTTTTCTTTTTTCCCCCATTGTATTTAAATCCTTTTCATAATCTCTTTATGTCCCCCACACATTTTGCATGCCTTTCTTTAGTCCCCCAGGGTTTATTTTTCAAAGTTTTTTCATCGCTGGGCAACAAATTTTACAAAGGCTTTTAAAGTTTAAATCCTCTTCTTACTAGACCGGATGAATTGGATAAGGTAATTCCACATTTCGACTTTCGTTTCTTCTCCCTTTTTCTTTTGCATCGTGGCTGGATGTTACAGCCGCGGCCTTCCAGTCCGCCCCAAAATGGCACCAGAGCATCCTAGGGCACCAATGTGCCCCCGAATGGGGGAAATCCAAGGCTACAACGGCCAGACCCCCAACCATTTCGCCTCCATCGGGGCGGACCGGAAACTGGAAGTCCCAGAACAGAACAATACATTGAGCATGCTGATTTCACTGAAATGTAGTGACTCTTCATTTCCTCTAAGGTTACAAACATTTTTCTCTTCATTTCATATCACATCCCTGATCTATAAACAAGTTGATAAAGTTTCATCTTTTTAATTCCGCTGTCAACAGAAAGTCCACAAAGAATTGCCAAAAGTAACAACATATCTTGTTTTAACCTTGATCAAATAAGCCAACTTTATATTCCTTCTTTTTACCTCTAATAGATATAGTCTTCAGTTCATTCCAGTAGTATTGTAGGATTTGATTTCTGCTCATTTGTTCTTTGTATAGAGTTCTTCAAGGGTTTAAAAAAATCCCTTTTGTAAATCCAATAGGAAAATGGTATCCAGGTGACTCTGTTGGTTTGTCATTTGTATTTCTGTTTTAAATTTTAAAAATTCAGCTAATTTTCTTTTGTAGATTGAGCAAAACATAATCTCTTTTAGCCTGTTATTTTTAAATCCAATATTATCTCTATCTTGTCAGATGATTTTTTAAATATTTTTTATATTTGTCATTTTGTGTATAACAGTTGTTTTGAAATCCATAGAAGCATACATCACTGACATTGTTTATATTGTGGCTAATTTCTGACTCCATTCTTCAAAAGTCTTCTCCAATATGTTTATTATTATAATGTTTTGCAACGTTTTACAAGTTTGAAAGCTTTCCTCTATCTAAAAACCTCAGTCTCCACTAGTGCATTGGTCGCCAATCTGTGGGCCAGAGCCCACCAGTGGGCTGTGAGAAAGTTTGGGTGGTCCACAGGAAAATCTGGAGATTATTGGAATTTTTTTGTATAGTTGTATGGTTCCTATGTGTGTCTGTGTCTTTCTGTCTGTCTCTATGTGTCTATCTCTGTCTCTCATTCTATTTCTCTCTTTGCCTCTCTCTCTCTGTCTCTTTCGATCATTCTCTCTGTATGTCTGTCTGTCTTTCTCTGTCTCTGTCTCTCTCTGTCTCTCTCTCTCTCAAGCAGGAACAGATATCACACTAAAATGTGTAATACTTAAAGAAACTTCAGTTATCGGATCAAATTCTTCTTTAATGTTTTACTGTTTATTTCAGATTTTTAAAAATTATTTAGCTTATGATTACATTTTCTTTTATTCAGGGTTAAAGGCAGATTCACTCAGTATTTTCAAACTTGTAATTCTGAAGGCATCTAATAGCATAGAAATAGTTAATGAGCAAGTTTCAAAAGTGATTAGAAAGTGAGTTTTCTGAACTTGGGGTCCTTGAAAAGTCTTTGCTGCTTTTGCAAATAAGTTGAATAATAATCCCATCGCCTCTATCTTGCAGCCTCCTTTTGTGCTATGATCACAGTAGTATTGCAAAAGAGCTGCAACATTTGTAACAATTTGACTTTGAACCCCTTGGCAAGTACCTGGCAAGAAAAATCCTTATATTTCTTGAGTTTACAAATTAAGTAACATTTCTTTTTAAGAAGGCAAATAGTTTTCTCTTTGGCCTTCTAAGTCAAAATGACCAAAGTAAATATGAACTCACTTTGCTCTTTACTATAAAAATATTTGTACAGATGTTGGTAAATATTTTAAATGGTTAGTGAGACATTAAGGTCTGAATGTTCTCCTTATCCCTTTGGGGTTCCCTCACTTGAAGGAGCTTCCTCTCACTATTGCTGTAACTTGGCAGATAGAGAATTGGATCTTTCAGAGTAGCAATGAGCTTCTCAACTGAAAGAAAATATTTCCATTCATATACCATAGCACAGAAGTCTGTGACAGGACAAGGGAGGAAAATATCAAAATGTGCAAGGCAGTACTGTGATGTGTCTCTGTTCTTTTGTACTTGTACACAACATAGCAAGACAAATATAAAAGGGCCAAGCTTATGTTGTGATGTCACAATGCTTGTTCTGTAATTTTGTCATCATTATAATTAAGATTGAATGTCAATCCACTGCAGCAGCACCCAGATTTCAAAACATGGAGAAAAAATTGGAAACCAACCATGAAAATGCATAAAACTTAAAGGAATTAATTAGCTGGAGGCCTCATGATCATAGAGAATGGCATTATTATTTTCAACTTTAATACACTTTTTAATAATAGTAAGTTTTTAGGCTCACTCACAGTATAAGCTCCAACAAGGTATTAGGAGAAAAAAAATATGATGTAGCAAATTACTTGGAAACAAAACTAAGGAACAGTCAAACCGATTTAACAGGCTAATTTAAAAGACATGATAAAAAATTAGACAGGGTAGGGGGCTAAAAAGTGCCTCTTGGGGGGAGGCACTCTGATTAGGATCTTGGAGTCTTGATATATTTGATATATTTCTACTTATAAAGAGAGAGGGTCTTTTTGTTACTGTTATTTAAAACTCTGAAGAACTTTGAAGTTCAAAAGCAGTTTGCATTCATCCAGAAGATAAGAAGTTAGCAGGGTGAAGGGAACAATAATATATCATATTTATATTATTCAGTTTCATTGAGCTATCTCAAAGCTACAGATCCAACATGTTCCCTGTACATGCAGTTAATATTCATCAAGTATTGCACTAAATCTTCTGTAGACAAACTCTCTTAATATGTCAGATCATTATCGGAGCTGAAATTCATAAGACTCCCCATCTGATCTCATTCATTCATTCATTCATTCATTCATTCATTCATTCATTCATTCATTCATTCATTCATTCATTCATTCATACAAGCTCTTAAAACCTGGCTCTTCCTCCAGACCTTGGGCTAGAGTGGAGATGATTGATTTGTTGCAATATATGTTATTTTCAAGATGCTTGTTGTTGGTACTGTATTTTTTGTATATGGTATAATGACCAGAGTTGTGATGCATCCCTCCCTCTCCTCTATTATCTCTTTCTGCATGTTTCAGGTCATGAAAAATTAGCTTTTAGAGGAAGAAGACCTAAGAAAGCCAAGACCAAGATACAATGATAATATAGCAATAATTTTAAAAACAACTTTAAAGTATAACATAAAATCAGTTTTAATGTATATAATTAAATAATTTATACTATTGTGCTGTAAATGTTTAAGCAAAAGATGTACACTGATACCAATGCTGGTGTTGGTAGAAATAATAGAGTTTATTCACCACTTACCCTCACTCCCATGAATCTGTCCCTGAGAACAATCCACGAAAGCAAGAACACAAAAGCTTTGTTGCAGCAGAACAATACGGAAACATCCGTCGTGTTTATTTTTTTTATTGCATGTAAGTACAGGTAGTTCGTGAGTGTCCAAAGAACACCAAATGGTGCTGCCTTGGTAAAAAATGCCTTCAGTGTCAAGCCATTGTCTCCAAAAAACCGACAACACTCCCTAAAAGAAGGAAAGAACATTAGGTCCTGAGGAAATACATCAAGAATATGTAGTATCTTAACAGATTGACCTATTCTGTATCAGCTGCATTGTTAACCAACAGTGGATCAGATCAACGACTGAGTAAACCCTTTCTAGCACACCCTCAGTCATGGAAACATTTCTGGATGTTTTTTATGGTTTTATGGTTTTAATTGTTTTATAATTTTACAATTGTAAGCCATCCAGAGTCAATGGGTTGAGTTGGGTGGCTTAGGACCCGGTTACTTATAGGACCGCATTCTGCAAGTAAATACCTCCCACCGCCCTGTCCGCTCCCACAGAGAGGGCCTCCTCAGGGTGCCGTCAGCCAGACAATATCAGCTGCCAACCCCTAGGGGGAGAGCCTTCTCTGTGGCTGCTCCCACCCTCTGAAATGACCTCCCCCCAGAGATCCGCACGATCTCAGACCTCCGTGCTTTCCATCGTGCTATAAAAACCCACCTTTTTACCCAGGCCGGGTTGAACTAATTCACACCTTTCTTTTGCCTGAATATTCTATTAATTTTAATTTCCTATTTTAATCTGGTTTTAAATTGGTTTTATATCGCGCTTTTTAAATTAGTCACTATAATTATATTGCTTTTAATGTTTCTTTTAATGTGTTGTTTGTTTAATTGTCTTAATTGTTTTATATGGCTGTGCACCACCCTGGGTCCCTTCGGGGAGAAGAGCGGTATAAAAATGCAAATAAATAAATAAATAAAAATAAATTTTGAGACTGAATTTTATGCATAAAGAAGGGAAGAGAAGAAGAATATCGCCTAATGAATTTTAGGTACGATGTGCAGATTTACATTTTCTTCTACCTATGTGAAACATTATATGTGATTTAATAATGAAGCAAAAATACTTTTATTAGGGTATAATAAAAATCTTTTGCAGGCAAAATTGAATCCAGGAGAATCTGATGAAAAATAAGCTGTCCTCATGTTATTTTTAAAATGACAAATGGCTTTTCAGTGAGTTGGACCTGATGACCCTATCATAGCAACAAGGGAAACTGATGGGCATTAGAAAACATGGCATCTCCTTTGGCTATAGATTCTCTGGACAGCATTGTCCCCAGGGATGGTCAGACCAGTCAGCTTACTAAAAACATCATTGTGCCTGTTTGTGAGGCATCCCTCTGTTTGTACATGCAAAAGGATCTCACATGCACATTCCAAGGGGGAGGGAAGAGTGTGTGGTCAACACTGCTTTTTGAGAATAGTAGTGGAAGATGTGGATGCCCACGTCTCCAATAATAATCTCTTCTGCATTCAGAGTGGCAGGCAATCTAGGGTTGAAGATCATCTTAATATGTAATTATGTTTTGATCATCCTGCACTTCATAACAATAGAGATATATAATATGCTAACCATCAAGCCTTTTTTGAATCGAAAAGCAATTGAGAAGATATGGAAAAAGAGACAGAATAAAGAAATCCTAAATAAGGCAAGGGATTGGAGACTTCATCTTAATGCTGTTTGATCATAGCTGCCTCATTAGCATAAAGGAAAGCCAAAACAATTTACTGGCACAGGCTTTTGCAGCTGCTGTCAATCAAGCCATGATGGGTTTTTGGATTGAATGGCTGTAGTATAATCATGATCCATAAACACCATAACAACTTTAATAGAAAGGAGGAGAGATCGAACAACAAAACAAAGCATGGACCTCAACTTTATGCCCCACCAAGATTAAATAGCCCCTTACTAATAAAAAAAGAATCTGCAACAGCCTCACCAGAAACAGCAACAGAACAATCAGGAACTGGTTCTCTTGGAAATCCTTCAAAATGAAATGTCTACCTAGATGAGGAACCAGCTTTCTTGGAGTATCATGACACAGATCAATCCCAGATCAGTTTCCAGGTTCAAAAGCAAGAACTTCATCAGTCCCGGTTCAGCTGCCTATAAGCTATTGAGAAGTAACGCACCACAGTAATACACACTACCTCTGAAGATGCTGGCTACAGCTGCTGGAGAAATGTCAGAAAACTAGACCATGGGAATTCAACTTGAAAACTCACCACTGCTTTTCAAAACAAAACATTTCTGTTGGCTAACTTTGAGGACATGGGAGGTAAAGCTCAGATTTTGTCAGTGGAAGAATTGAAGAATTAATACAGAAACTACAAAGGAGGCAAAAATGCATCCTAGATTCACTGCTCTTTGAATGGAAATTGGTAGTGGTGGCAAGGACACCTGACACATCATAGCAGATCTGCATGAAAACAGTAGGCAGTTGTATAATCAAGAAAATAAAACCTTGATCAGTAGAGGAGATAACTAATCTTTAACTTATTTGTTTTTATTGACCACATTTGCATGGCTGTCTATCTCACATAGTGACTCTGGGTGGTGCATATAATAAACAAAATACATAAAAACCATTAAAATCACAATTTAAAATAAAATAAATTAGAAAAAAAAGACAAGATGTCATCTTGCCTTTTTTTCTAATTTATTTTATTTTAAGGATTTTTATTTGTTTATTTAAGTGCCTAAATTAGCAAATCTATCCCGAACATGGGCCAAACAATCCCAGTTGCCCCTTATTCTGTGGAACAAACTCCTCGCTACCCCCAATCACTAAAAATGTCCAAGTCTCATGTTGTTCTATACCAGTGGCCCCCAAGGGGGTTCCCGTGTTGCCCCCCTGGCCTCCTACGGCCCCCCTAAGCCATCCCACTTCCCCCTAGGGGGCGGTATTGCCCCCTTTGGGACCTACTGTTCTATTCTGTTAAAACTGGGTTTTTTTTAAAAAAAAAACAGGCTTTGAAGTCTGAAAGGGTGTAATTTTTTAAAATTCCCATCTAGTAGATGAATGTCTTCTATGTGTAGGTTATTCCTGAGTGATGGGAAATTTATGTTAGCTTTGTTGTTTATATTTTTTAAATCCTTATTACTAGTTGTCGGTCAGTCAATGACTCAGAGTAAGTTATGACCAGAGCAGCACATGATATAAGGCTTGGAAACAAATCAATAAATACAATTTAGTTCTAGCTAGTATACAAAAACTGTAACAAACAATCTCACAATAAGTAGAACATGATCATTATTTGGATGGTTATCAATGATAAAAGATAAGATGCTGTGGATTAAATGTGGCTATACTATAAAATAATGTATCATGTTAAAACCAATTCTGCTCAAAAATGCCAATTCCCCTAATCTAGTAATTCAACATAGAGTTGTTAAAAATGGAGAGGTCATTGGGCCAACCTCCGTCCCCTGTGACTGATTCCCATGACTTTGAAACAATGAGGTTGCAGGGTAGATAAATTTTATTTACGATGTGGAGGCATAAAGTTTGCTTATACTTTTTCACCCCTTTTTCTTGGCAAAAAACATCTTTTCCTAAGAAAAGAAAAAAATGTACTGTGTAGTATAAAAGTGGAATATTTACAGGTCACTGAATACCCAGTTCAGTTCCTATCTATATCAATAATTCAACTGTCTTGCTTTTTCGGATTGCAAGCAGAGTGTCTTGATTTTACAAAATATTCTAACAGATGGGCTTAATATTGTGGCTGCTTTTGTGCAGAAGGTTAGAGGGGATCTGAAAAAATGGCTTTAACAATAAAAAAGAGCAATTGCTTTCTTTCTTTCTTTTAAAAAATCAAACTACTTTTTCTTCACCAAAATAACTAAAAACAGTTAAGTTAAACAACAGTCCCATTAAAGCTTGCTAATAGGACCTGGGCAAGGGTGGGCATTTATTTATTTATATTTATTAACAAATCATTTTTCTAAAGCTGCCCGACTTGGAATAATTCAAATCCTTGTGGGGATGCTGTTCCATAGGGCAAACACTACAACAGAGCTAGATGTCTCCTGGGTTTGAATAATTGATTAATCTTATTATATTTAGAAGGCTGCCCAACTCCCAAATGATTTATCAGATAACATTGCTTTAATGGATGTGACATCCTGATTGTCTGATCTTACAGAATGGAAAGAAACAATAGGAGAAGGACAATTGTTCAATACACTGTTTTATACTGTTTCCTGCCATCAGTGAATTGTAGGTGCCTAAAACAGTTTGGGGGTGATTTAATGCATGGCATTCTGATTAGTACGCTAATTATTTGTACACTAGAAGAACCTATGAAAAGAATACTTATGAACAGTCACTTACTGTATTTATCACAAAGTGCCAACACAGCAGCATACACACACCCCATGGCTGCCGGTGCCCTCTCGCTTCCCACCCTGCTCTTGGCCTATCCAAGCTTGCTGTGGCGGCCTCTCGCAGCTTCTGCGATCTGCTGTGAGCTATGCTGTGAGCTATGCTCCCCTCTAACCTAGCAACTCTCCTCTCTCACCTTCACCAGTGACTCTGTGCCATATTTGAGCCACCTGCCTTACCCCAGACAGGGGAGGGAGGAAGCGTTCCCATTGGGCTGCCGGGCAGAGTGGCAGGTGATGTCAGAAATGTCTTCAGGTAAAGATGGAGAGTGGGAGGGGAGCCCCGTGACTCTAGAAGATGGAAACAAAATCCAAAATGAACTTACTAAATTAGAGAACAGATCAAGCATTAGAGATCAAACTTTAATATAGAAGTGCATTTTTTTTTCATTTAGGGAAAAATGATATGTATATCAAATATATTATCTGCCTAGCTATTAACATATTTTATAGATATATGTTGAATCATTTCTTTTATCAGTAGAACAATATTAGTAGGACAATCCTGACTTTATCAAAAATAACAAGTGAGATTTAATGATATAAAAAGTTGGAATCGGAGTAAAATGAAACCTAATCATTGTTATGGTGTTTCATTAGGACTGCATTGTTTTTAAAATGTCATCGAGTAGAAATTTAGTTTTTGTTCTAGTCTTAAGCAAGATGTGATTCTCTAGTTGTGACTTAGCCACAAGGGTTGTCTTTGTACATTTCTAATATGTGAGACTGAACGGACTTTACAAATAAACAAAAATGTAAACTATTCAGTTTCCTTTCCAGGTTCATGTCAAGGATGTATCAGTTGAGCATAGCATGAATCTCACAAGATTGCATGATATCAGGACCATGGAGAGCTCACACAGGCAGGATAGAGTTCCAAATCAAACCATATAAAGTTTGAAACATCACTCAAGTAATGGCCTAGAGCAGGGATGGGCAATTAATTTTCCCCAGGGGCCACATGAGAAATTGGGACTGTTGTACCCTGCCCACCACCCCTAAGGTCTCAATGTCATGGATCGTACCTGGACTGTCTGCGGGATAGGCATGGTCCATGGGCTTTAAAATGCCCAGGTCTGGTTTAGAGCCAACTAAAAGTCTAAATTAGGCATGGAGAACCACTGAATTCCAATCTTCATCATGGTGAATAGTCAGGAATTAAAAGTGCTCTAGGTTTAACATCTAAGATGAACACCCAGGTTCTCTGGCTGCAATAATTCTGCACTAACATATCTCATGATTGCAGGAGGCGCATCTCACTCTGCAGGTGCCCTATTCATGGTATTAGAGAATCTCCTGCTGCTTCTAAAGGTGCCATCATCATGAAAGGGTGTCTTTCCTTTCTATTCTGTGGATGAAACATTTAAGAAATAAGGCAGGAGTAAATCCATGGTGAAAGAATTCTGAGGTTTATATCTATAGCCATCTCCAGAGGAAAAAACATATCAGAGCTGCAAATATCTAGCTTACCAGGACAACACAGACATATACAACATCAACATTTTGCTGGCATGTAGTGGTTGTTCCAATTTTTGCATCTCTGATATAGTAGCTTAATTCCTTCAAAGACATCCCTGAATCAATCCCCCTCACCGTTTTTATGTTTCTTGGATCATTGAAAAATTTGAACAGAAAAATCAAAAGCACAATCTGAGTTTCTTTTTCCTGACAGGATCACTTAGCCCATAATCCTACATGCTATTCTGGAAAATGACTTATCCTTTTCTTTCTCTCATATTTATTCTCCAAGTATTACAGAATTAATGTCTCACCTGTCCCACCTGGCAGGAGCGTAGTAGTTCAGCAAATTTGAAAAGTTGCACATCCTCCACTTTGGCAGTTGACGTATCCCTGTTTCTGAGTTTTAGCATTTATTTCCCTTTCTGTAACTGTAGAAAATACGTTCCCGAGTGCCTTTTCCTTCCAGCTGTCCTCAAACCATCTTGTCAGAAGCAATTTGGAACAGGAGGTTGGGAGAACTGCAGAAACCTTCTAAACACTACAATAAGCTTGATGCTTTCATTTATTCCAGCAGCAGGCTCCCCTCATCCATGAAATAAGCCCAAATGCATCTGCTTTGATCTGACACAATAAAACAATAAAAAGGAAATGATCGAGTGTTCTAATTTACTGTTCTATAACAAAGGCTGAAATCCTACATGGACTTATCTCTGAGTAAATTGCATTGGATTCCATGCAAGTTATTTCACACAAATTGGGGCTGTGCTAAGAATTGCTAGTCCTTGGACATAAGCTCCATTATTTTCTACTGATCATCACCCCCCTCAAAGGAATTGAGTGAGAGGGTTGCATTGTTTTAAGCAATTACCTGGAAGCAAGCACCACTGTGCCCAGTAGACTAGTGAGTAAATGTGCATAAAATTGGACTGCAGAGAAATACCTTAAAGGCCCTATCAATCCACTGGACTGAGTTTGGAGGTAACAGCTGATTTTTTCAGAGCTGAAAGAAATGGTAAAAAAAATGAGTTGGCACAGTAGAGCATCACCTGAAAAGTACATTGGCCATTGAAACTTTTGCATTTGTCAAATAACCATGACTGCTTCCTACAATTCTTGTTTAATACTAAAACATATGTATCTTAATAAGAAGCCGATGCTAACTTATAACCTCAAATTTTATATTCAAGTTAACTCCTCTGGTTGGCAGTAAAAGTTAAGAATAGACTACTTCCCAGCGATTGTATTCATTTTGTTGCCTCCAATGGCACACATCACTTTAGGGCTAGCATAGCTTGTGCTGTTTTAAGAGTTTAAAATGGAGCCTTAATTAAAAAAAACAATTATACAGTGTTAGTGTACCTAAAATATAGAATGAGGCAACTGCTTAGACTCATTAGTTGAGACTTCTGGGTAAATTTAGTCACTCTGTTTTAATTTGTATGGAATGGATGAGAATACATTCATTAATCTTACTGATAAAGCTACATTGTAATAGCATTCATTCATCCATTCATTCATTCATTGATCAGTCAGTTAGTCAGTCAGTCGAGCCATGGTGGCGCAGAGGTTAGAATGCAGTATTGAAGGCTAATTCTGCCGACTGCCAGGAGTTCGATTCTGACCAGCTCAAGGTTGACTCGGTCTTCCATCCTTCCAAGGTCAGTAAAATGAGGACC
>JANHFO010010580.1:158099-169230 GCA_032468095.1 Pareas carinatus | reverse complement strand
GCAAAGCAAAGCAAAGCAAAGCAAAGCAAAGCAAAGCAAAGCAAAGCAAAGCAAAGCAAAGCAAAGCAAAGCAAAGCTGTGTTTCAGTTTCATTTAATGATCACTTCACATAATACCCAAATTGTTGATCCCAACTGTGGTTGCTAAATGAGGATTACCTGTATAGCAAGATCAGAGTCTTTTCAGAGTAAAACTGAAAGGAAGAAAATAAAAAAGGAGAAAGAATGAACAATTGCTTTCTGGAGAAATTATTTCAGGGAGTTACTTTCTCCAGGCCAGGATCTCACACTAATACACATGGGGTCCCCATCTAAGTCCTTAAGATAACGCAGTTAAAATCTGTACTGCAAATACCTTCACTGATCCCAGCTTGCTATTTAGATTTACTAAATTCGGGCCGGACTGCAACAGGTTAAGTTTTTTTGTGACCAGCCCCCTAAAAGGGAAACCAAAGTTTAAAAGATGCAGACAGTGGAAAAAACTGTCCAAACTTCTAAGGAAGTGGCCCCAACCTTTGGGGCACCAGGGACCGGAGGGGGCATAGTTTTGTGTGCTGGCTGCATTTTGCGAATGGGGCTTGGCCTGTTTCCACAGCCCGGTTGCTGGGATGCCACAGCCCAGTGCCAGTCCACGGATCGGGGCTTGAAGACCCCTGTTCTAAGGGCCACTTCTCCTTCTGCATTCTTTGACATTTCTCTGTCTGTTATGTGAGATGGATAGCTACTTCTCTGTAAATCAGCTACTTCTCTCTTAATATTTCAGTGTGTAAATCTTTTGAAAGGGAACTTCACCAAGTTCATTACAGAAGTAAGCTTTCCTTACAGAAGGTGGGAATGCAATTTACAACATTAGTGCCTTCAAATAAAATGGGCGGTTAGCTGGTATTCGTTGCTTTCTTTTTCCATTTTATGACATTAATTATTGAATCAGTCTGGGAAAAACAGAACCACAAATCCCATCTTAGAACACATCAACAGCACACTACACCCAAAATTAACAAAACAGTTTAACTGCATATTATGCTGCCTTTTTAAAAATACCATCTTAAGTGAATGCAAATGAATAAAACAAATGTTAAGGGCCTATCAGATGACCAGGCTTACAAATAGGAAACTTATCTTAATATGTTACTGAAACTGAGGCATTATTTTAATCAATAAATATACTTCTTTAGTTCTTATTTGTCCTTTCTGCTTTTAAAGCTATCTGAGTAGCAAATCTGGCATTTTTTTTTAAAAAAAAATTCACATGCAGAGAAGGGAAAGTCTACATCATTATTGTGTTTATTTCAATGTGTCTAAACTGAATTTCTATCCAACCTTTATTATTTTTTACAAATAACTCAAGGCAACAAACATATCCAACATACTTTCCTCCTCCTAGTGTCCTCATAACAACCCTATGTGGTGAGTTGGGCTGAGAGTGACTGACCCAAGGTCACCCAGCTGACTTTCATGGCTATAATGAGACTAGAACTCAGGCCTCCCGCTTTGCAACCACTAGACCAAACTGACTCTCTTATCACCTCATTAACAGGGCCAATCATCAGTGATGATATTTATGTTTGTCTAATGCAGTTGCAAAATAAATTAAAAAATTGACAGTAGTAAGATTTCCAAAAATATTTAAGTATATACCAAAGTAGACAAAATATTGAAAGCTAGCTGTATTCTGGTGGATCTAGGATTTGCAAGCAAGGAAATGACTTTCCAGATGTTGACAATATATGCTAACATCTTTCATCATTGCCCATGTTGGATAAGGCAGCTGGATGCTGAAGATCAATAACAGCTGAAGGGCTATAAATTGCTTGGTGCTGTATGTTCAGGCAGACTTTGAGCTGTGCTATATGTACATTTTTGGATCTGAACGATGGAAGGAATTTTTCCTTGATGTCATGCGAAAAACCCATCCTTTCAGACAGATTTTCTTGGTGGCTGTCTCTTCTATAGTGACTTGAATCATTAGACAGAAAGCAACTGAATAAGCACACAATAGAGATGATGGTTTCAAAACTTTCAAAATGTTGATATTTTGACAGCACTCCTACTTTGTCTGCATAAGCCTAATTAGGTTTAGAAGAAAACCTTCATCTCTGTCTAAGTTGTTGAAGACTTCTGCTTAGCCATGACCCACACTTTGAGAACTCCTGAATTAACCCCTAAAGCTAAAAAGCTCGAAATGAAGCAAGAAAAGATACAGCAGAGCCACTGGTTTTTAGCTTCAGTCTCCTGTTTTCTAAAATTTGTCCACTTTAATAGGATTCCATCACAAATCCTATAAGAATCAGTTCCACAATTCTTCCAGTGAAACATTGTTGTCCAGAACAATATTTCTCAATGCATGTGATGATGATAAAATATATAAGCAACTTTTGGAGGAAGACTGCTCCTGAACACAAGTGTTCAATGTTAACTGCTTCTTTCTGATCAACCCAAGGTGCAATGAGCTCTTAATTCTAGTCATGTTTCATGTGTCTTTATGATAAGCCTTACCACAAATATGTCGTATTTATTTGAAAATAGAATCTTGTCATATTGTGGAAGGGATTTTCCCCTCTGTTATGTGCATATTCTATGCCATATAATGGTTAAGTCCACCACCACTGCCTTTCTCTTCAAGTTCTGCATTTGACATTGCTCCCTTTAATTCAAAATAAAACATCTTCCAAAGGATTTGAACAGCCTTTCAAGCACCTTGTATGTTATCTAGACAAGTCTCCCATTTATGGATAGAAATTTGTACTAGCACCAATAAGAATACATTCTTGTTGCCACATTTTCATTTTATAGAGCATATCAACTTATAGATGCTACTATAAAGAGTATATCATTTATCTAAACTGCATCTAATCTATGTCTAGCTTAAAGACAAAAATGTGTGAAAAGGGAAAACAAAGGTCTTGAAACAGGTCTTCAAGAGGAAAATTGTAACGGGGCATCCCACCATTGTGAATTAAATTACGTATTTCTACTAAAATTAAATGAATATCTCTAAACAGGCATTGGGTAAAATAAATTGAACTCTTCTGATGTCTATGACAATTGGAGGGAAGATTTTATAGCATATCTTATAGCCATAAAGAAAATGAGAGTTAAATTATTTATTATTATTTTAATTAGCTCAATTGCAAACGAACAACAGCAACAAAAAGAGCACAAGAGATGTAGATATTAATTTTAATTTAGTTTTAATAGAAATGTGTAATATAAATTCAGCCTTACTCTACTTCTTTACAATATCCTTATCGTCCTTCTATTCCTTTCTAATATTTGGGCCAATAATTTACGGTCCTTTTTTACCAAATAGCTTAATGAAACATCTAAGAAGAGAAGAAATGATAACACAGCAAAATAGGATGACTCGCTCTTACCCGTATCTTTGTTGGGGAGACTGTTTTTCAGCTGACTTACAAACATGCCCCATGTAATACAAAGGGAAGAATAAAAAGTTCCAGTTTGTTGCAAACCACGTCAAAGTGAAGGGTGCATCAAATTTCTTAAAGGTCAGTTTTGCTAGCTGGGTTGAACCTGACCAGGAAGAGCAGACACCAAGGACCACCACTACACCCCAGAAGATCTTCTTAAGCTGAATCATGGAGCAGGTTTGGCAACATTGGCTCCCTCTTCCACCAGCTTCCATCCCAGCTTGTGTTTGAGCTTCTGCTGGTGTTGTACAATCATGGGAGCGCTCATCCCCTGAGGAAAGCAAAAGAAAGAGGGGAAATGTTAGACTCATTGATGTACCTCCTGCAACCTTTTATTTTCAAAGTAGCAAACCTGAAATTGCATCATATGTGGATCTCAGCTTTAAATTTACAATTTAAAGGAAAATAATTGAAAATGCGTATGCAATATAATAATACCAAGGTACTTTACTGAACTTTATTAAATCAGTTTTTGATTCCATATATACAGCTAAGCATTTATGGGCTTGAAGCCAATACCATGCTTCTTAAAAATCTGTTATATTCCTAGTGACAAAAAATGAGCAAAAAAAGGTATGTATGTATTTATGTATATAAATGTTTTTAAATTTGTATGTAATAAAGTATTTTTAATATTAAAAAAATAAATGAGCAAGTTGCATTCAAACATTTTAAAAAACATTTTATTCTGTGTCTACCTTTATGTCAAGTGTTAAATGAAGCAATAAAGGTGTTTACAGTGCAGAAGTCATGTGACAAACAATGCCACACAGATCACTTTACTGTGAAAATGATCTTGTGCACGAGGTGTTGAATGTTTTATTGTTCTCACAATGGAATTAATAACAGACAATGCCAGGAAAAGCATGCTATGCCATTTGGGGAAGAAATCGATGACTTCAGAATGTGGTTTTTCATTTCCACTTATTTGTGCTTAGTTCTACACTACAAAACATAGCGTAAACAAACACTCGTATTACAATTATGACGCGGTATGGTATGGTATGGTGTGGTATATAGTATTTATATATCACATTTATAAACCACTCAACTCCCTCAGAGTGAGGGGTGGTATACGGGTAGTATACAGGTAGACATAAAAACATAAAAGCTATATGTAAATATTATAATAGAAGGTGGTTAATACAATAATAAAACAATTAAAATTAAAAAGTAGGAGAGGAGCTTCAGGATGCTAATCAGTCCCATGGCTGCATGCTCCTCTGTGGGCCCCAAGCAAGTTGGAGGAATCAGGCTTTCAGGCATTTCCAAAAGACTAGGAGAGTGAGGCCCCACCTCACCTCTGAGGGGAGAATGTTTCAAAAGGTGGGGGCAATAGCAGAACAGGCTTTCTTCCTGGACCCCGACAGTTGAAATTCTTTAATTGACAGGTTCCTCAGAATACATCCCTATCTGAGTCAGAGGGATGGACCAATGTAATGGGGTGAAGAGGTTCCTTAGGTAACCTAGCCCCATGCTCAAAAATAAAACACTGACATCAGAGCAGCTGAGCAACAAAAAACAAGAAAAACTGACATCTTTGAGCAACTCCAAGCAGCTAGATCATTCAGATTAATTCAAGCTCACTGTGATAATAGTATTGATGTTTTCGTATATCATGAGATAGCCATGAAAAGAAACAAATGCTTTATAGAACAAATCAATCCAGAGTTATCAGTTTAGGCACAAACGAACAGGGTAAAATTATTACATTTTGGTAACATTATGCAAAGACTTAGTTTTCTTAGTAAATCTATAATCCTGGGAAAAACAGAAAGAAAAAGAAAAAGAAGATGTACAGCAGCAAGACCAATGGACTTATAGCGGCCAGGGATCTACTGTTAGAAGATCTGAAGTCCCAAGTTGAGAACAGATCATCCTGGAGAAAATTATGTAAATTCTGCTGAAATCATCTTGATGGCACATAATCAACCAAACATGATACCTGTCTAGGGCTGGCCCAACTCCACAAACCATAAACATTTTTGCATGCTGTACAGTGTACAGTGACTGATGTTGTCTTCTGCTTCTTGAGCACTCCCTCCGATAGGCCATCCTGTACCAACTGTAGCTTCTGAATGCTCTCCAAGTACAACCCCATGTAAAGTAGTCCTATCTAGAGGTCATTATGGAATGACTAACTGTGATTAAGACTTCCTTATCCAGGAACGAGTGCAATTGGTGTACCAGGAGCTCAATCTGCTTTGCAAAGTTCCTCCTAGGCATAGCTGCCTATTGCTCCTATGTGAACACTAACAAAACTATACTGTGTGGTTCCTTTTCTTGTGCTATGTACTTGACAAAATGAATTGGCTGCCACTGACTATCAAAAGAGGCATGAGATAGCTGAACTCTATGATCCATATCAATAGTAACAGTGCCAATCCTGTCATTACTGACTAATGTAATCCTATAACTGGCCATGTTTGCTTACATTTACTCAGAATTTTGTGTCCAGTATCTGTTGGGCAGTGTATGATCTAAGTATGGTCTTAATCCTGAGCTCCCTTTATCAGCTTTATTCTTTAGACAAACTAACTTAACTTTATTTATCACGAATCAAGGCAGTTTTATTTTCCCAAAGATCTGGAGAACCGACTTGTTCTTTTCAGTGTTGGGCTTATGTCTGTTGACTTCTGGAGGTCTCTGGGACCTTAATCCAGAACTTCTCTCCCCTCCATTCTTCCTTTCTCAGCAATCTTTGATCTCTTCAATCTCTTTCAAAATTTGTAAGACTGAGAAAACTTTTGATCCTGTTCAGGAAAAACCTCTATTTCCCCCTTCCTTTCTTTAGGTTAAGATTCCAAAATGACTGAAGTTTTGTTCTCCCTAGTCAAAAAGGGATGGGCTGAGAATCATCCTACGCTATATGCATTATCAGGCATTGTTGACTTAGAAAAAAAAGGTGTTGCTCCCTATCTGGCATTGTGAAAATATGAGGGCAGTTGCCTATGTGCAGAGGATTTTGGAGTGAATGGGCTTACCAGTGTTATGCTTATGGTTACTTTATGGAGCCATCAATGAGGCAATCCTCTTGGGGAGAGAGTTGCAGATTCACCTTCAACTTAGAAAAAGGTAGCAGTAAAGGCTTGCCTGGTGATCCAACATCTTCCATTCATTCTGTACTTTTATTTAAATCTCTATTTTTAAAAGTGATTGTTTCTTATTATATTAGTATCCTTAAATTGCTCCAACAACAGAATTTCTTCAGTTCAATCATGTCTGATTCTTGGAGACTGCCTGAACAAGTCCCTGCAGCTTTTTTGACAGTGTTTTTTAGAAGTGGTTTGCCATTGTCTCCTTCCTAGGTCTGAAACAAAGTAATGTCGGTAATAGCAGCAGGTAACAGAATAGAGTTGGAAGAGATCTTTGAGGTTTTCTAGTCCAACCCTCTGCTCAATCAGGAAACCGTATACCATTTCAGGCAAATGGTTGTCCAATCTCGTTTTAAAAACCTGCACTGTTGGAGCACCCACAACTTCCAAAGGCAAGTTGTTCCACTGATTAATTGTTCTAACAGTCAGGAAATTTCTCCTTAGTTCTAGGTTGGTTCTCTCCTTGATTAGTTTCCATCCGTTGCTTCTTGTCCTGCCTTCAGGAGCTTTGTAGAATAGATTGACTGCCTCTTCTTTGTGGCCGTCCCTTAGATATTGGAAAGCTGCTCTCATGTCACCCCAAGTTCTTCTTTTCAGAGATACTCAATTCCTGCAACTGGTCTTTGTATGTTTTAGCTTCCAGTGCCCTAATCACCATTGCTGCTCTTCTCTGCACCATTTCTAGAGTGACTGGCCCAAGGTCACCCAGCTGGCTTGGTAACTAGAACTCACAGTCACAGGTTTTTAGCCCGATGCCTTAACCACTACACCAAATTGGCTCTCAGCAAACTATATATCTCAATAAAAATATCCCAACAAAGAGATTGCCTTATTATAAACCACAGAACCTTTCTGAGGGCAAACTCACTAGCATTTTCTTTATGCAAGCTTGATGAAAACTTCAGAGAAACAGATTTTGCTGTGAAGTGATAGTAAAACTACTGATTAAAATTACCCATTAATTTACAAGTGAAAAATGCTTTCTCAAAGATCTTAAAGAAAATATATCTCAAAGTAGAAGTTTGGTAATCAATTAAATCTACTTTCTTAAAAGAATCAGGATTAAAAGATATTATGCTAGAGAGACAATATTTACTTTCTACAACACATTAATTCTTCCTATACTAAAATATAAGTTGTTTTCATTTTACAATCATCATAGCAATAATTAAGAATACAAGATAATGAAGAACAGGAGTGTTGAATCACGCACCTGAAAAAAAAATGTTCATTTTCATTTTGTATTAAAAGAACCTCCTGGAGTTCCGTGCCTTAAAGCAGGAAGGTAAATATATCTGAAATTAAATTGCAGCCCTTTCTATGGAGGGAGGTTATGGGGCCCATCATTCATGCACTCGTTACTTTGAGGGTGGGTTACTGCAATATGTTAGGAGTGTCTTTGATGTCTATCTGGAAACTTCAGATAGTGCAGAATATGATAGCCTGCACGCTGACAAGTAATGGTTATTTCAGCAGCATTGCTCTTGTACATTGCTTGGCACTGCCCCATGAACTTCTGAACTCTATCAAAGTATTGTCTTAAAAAGCCCTATAGGGCTTGGGTCCATACTTCCTATGGTGCCATATTCTCCAAGTCCAGTCAGGCAATTCTGTGAGATTAACCTGGAAATGATATTTTGGGTTTCTTCTATTCAGGAAGTTAGAGGTAAGGTTGGAAGGCCCATCATCCCTATGATGTATTCTACTTGTGAAGATCAAGGGCCTCCATATTTCTGGAGATTAAGGTGATGAAGACTGTTATTTTTTTCTTGTGCCTTCATGGCTTGACTTATTTTCCCCCCTTAATTTTTAAGATTTTTAATGTTTTAACAATACCTCTCTTTTGAGTTGAATGTTTATAGGATAGTTATCATTTTTAGGTGAACTTCCTGGGGTCTAAAGAGTCAAGTACAACTCCAAAGTTGTCACAGTTGGCCAACTTAAAAATTTGAAACATAAATATAAATGGATAAATATTTTGTGTAAAATAAATTATAACAAGTAAACAAAACAAAGAAAAATGTATTTCAAATCCTATTAGAAGATAATTGCGAAAAAAGAAGACAGGTTCATTTTTAATGGACATGGAATCTGGCAATAGATGTTAATAACAAGGCAGAAAAGAATTAAAACAGGGATAATTTTTGACTTTCCAGGTGTTGTTGGATTTGAAACTGGTGCATGTTTTATGAATTACAGTCTAATTTGGGGGTGGGGGAATACAGTCAAGCCACACCCAATCTACATTTTAGAGAATTATGTTACATGTCTTTAGTCAGTGTCTGTCTACAGCTTCATTCCTAACGACACACTTTTACTTTGGAGTAAACTCCATTTAATTTAATAGAAAGGCTTATTTCATAACCCCTTTTCAGATTTTTGAATTTCCTTCTTAGGTAGCAATGACAAGTATTTCCTGAAGATCAGTTTGCCGATGCTACTAGTTTTATTTTCTTCTATAACACATAGTCACCTTTAAGCAAGATGGATGGCATATAAGTTTAATAAATAGTAATAGTAATATATTTTTATAAGAATAAAGCACATAGAAAATACTAAGAAAAACAACTCTGTTTTCTAGAACATATTCACTTATATGCAGTGCAGCAGTATCATATATATATATTCGGGTCTTTTCCCGTGTAGAGTGTAGAGTCTCTTGGTGATGTTTCGGCAAGGTCTCACTTGCCATCTTCAGGATGGTGCTTTTGGCTTGACCAGCAAGAATATATATATGAATGTCACTGCTGCACTGCATATATATCATAGACTATGCATACCTTGATGCTCCATTATAGTCAAAATAATTTTTAAAGTTTTTCCAAAAAGATGGTGCAAAATGTGTTTTGAAGAATCCATGACAGAGTACATGTAATACATTTATCCTGGATCTGAAGTGAATATTTCACCCTTAGCTAGTTTCATTCTGGCAACAAACAAACAAGACAAAAGAAAAAGAGTATATGCCCATTCTAAAAGGCTATACTATGTGGGCCTAACCCTTGCCAGAGCCACAAAAACCATATCACGTGTTGATATGAAATGTAGAACCCTTTGTATCAAGCCTAAAATCTAATGACTACACACATATCATTTCCCCTCTGCAACAATATGTAAGAGTCTTGTCAGTCTTTGGGAATGTCAACATTTCCCATTCTAAGCTACAGACCTGAGATTTCCTGTGATCTTCCATCCAAATATTAACAAAGTATGACCCTGCCAGGTTTCCCTCAAAGCAATCAGGTTACCTAGTGGAGATATAGATTAGGTTTGCGGACTGATGTTTATATATATATATATGAGGTGTTGTTATATATTCTAACGTCCAGTGATTATGGAAAACCCCATCTCTAAAATAAGTTAAAGCAGCAGCTGCATACCAGAATGTGGGAAATTCTTATCTTATTCTTTAATTAAAGAATATTCTTTAATATTAATATTCTTTAATTAAAGAATGAGAAAATGTGTCATAAGGCTGGGGTGCATATTGCAAATCAATGGAAAACATTTTGACAGTTCCCATGACTCTAGTTCAAATAAGAATGACTTTATGAAGACAAAGGGAAGAACAACCAGCTGAAGTTGTTAACTTTTCGTCACATCTTCCTGCAAAACCCATTCCACAATTTATGTTTGATCTGGGCATGTAATAATCTTCTCGTGTGGTTCTTTCCCCCCACCCCAATAAAATACATATATGATCTGAAATATTAGACTAACACAAAACATGACTGATGAAGCCATGGCTATTATGCATTGGATATTATACATTTGCTTGAGGACTTAAATAATCACCCCTTCCCCTAAAAACAAGTGGAATCCTTTCATAATGGTGTAATTCTGTGTAGTTCCATGTAGTCACAGGATGGTTCAGAGCACGGACTGCTTCCCCAACCTAGTGCCCTCCAAATTTCTCGTGCTGGCTGACACTTGAGAGTTGTACTGTAAATCTAGAAGGCTGCAACACAACATATCTCTGAGTAAATCAGCCCAGGGTGGAGCATCACACCTTTTAACTCCGTCTCTCCCTTTCTGTTATCCTCATTTCTAGATGCCGGGCAAATACCATCGCGCTAAATTCCAAAGACATTTATTTCCCCTCCTATCATGTCTTCTCTGTTCAACAACTAGCTTCTTCTCACCTTGCCTCTTTCATTAACCATACAATTTTCCGGCAAGTTGTTTCTACCACAAGTCGTAAACTTTTTATTCTTTGAAATCCGGGATTCACACCACAGCCTCCCTTGTCCTCTCTAGGGCCTTTTTCCCACTGTCTCCTCTTTCTTCGCTCCCCCACCCCGCTCCCGCCGGCTCCCGTTCCCTCCTCGGACTGCCTGCCGCCTTTTGGGTGCCCGTTATGCTCAGTTGTTCCTCAAGTCCCGAAAGAACATCGCCTCAACGGCTGCCGCAGCCCAGGCGAGGCTCCCCCAGGGCGACGGCGACGGCGGCGGCTCACCCTCCGAGGCGCGACGCGTCCGGCCGCCGGTGTGGGCGGCCTGTCCCGGGTCCCGCCGGCCGGGCAACGGCATAGGGGCTCTTCCCAGAGGGAGTGGGTCCACCTCCCCTCTTTAAAGCCGCAGCGAGAGTTGGCGGGCCCCGAAAGTGTTTC